>JADILG010000130.1:0-32248 GCA_017591655.1 Thielaviopsis populi | reverse complement strand
ACGCATACAAGCATACAAGCATACAAGCATACAAGCATACAAGCATACAAGCATACAAGCATACAAGCATACAAGCATACAAGCATACGATCTACACTTTTTTCTAGCCATAGCGTCTCCTGTTATGCCCCCTTTAGTCGTCCCTTGTCGTTCCTTGTCGTCCCTTGTTGTCCCTTGTCGTCTCCTTTTTCTCTCCTCCAGTCTCCTTCAGTCTCCTTTTGTCTCCCTTTGTCTCCTTTTGTCTCTCTTTGTCTCCTTTTGTCTCTCCCCGAAAAATAGCCAAGAACAAGACAAGTCCCTCTGCAGACAAACAACACTACAACGCTGTGCACGCTGTGCACGCTGTGCTATCCCTTGCTGTTTCCATTCTTCCAACAAAAGAAACAGAGTAAAGCCTGCTATGTCTGTTTTTTTTGGTTCTTTTTTGGGGGTTTTTTTGTTTGGTTTCAATGTCAGGACAGTCAGTCTCTTCCTACCTTTGACTGGGCTTCTTAAGGCCAAGTTGGACATGGCAATATACTGTGGGCTGAGACATTGCGGCCTGGCGCCTCTAATGTCTAGTGCTCTAGTAATATAGTGTGTGCATGAGAACAAGCCCTTTGTACTTATCTTGGTACCAATGTATCTTCGAACGCTAAGCAAGTCAGCACAAGCTAAGAGTGTGCTAGATCCAAGAACCAACAAGCTCAAGGGGTCTTTTGTCTTTGTTTCCCTGTGAGACCAAGCCATAGAGACCAGCTATATGCAATGTCGGCGTTAGGGTTTGACCAGAGCCCGTTTAACCCTGACTGATAGGCACCTGGCTTCCAAATCTCGCTAAGCAAAGTCAGAGCCCAAGGCCCAAACACCATGTTAACCGGTTACGATCCTAGGAGATGGTTCCTGGTAGTCTTTTTTCTGTTCTTGCGTGTGCATTACTAGGCGATCGTTCTGCTTGCTTTGGCCGCCTCCTTTCCTCCTCTTCTTCCCCCTCCCCTTTGCTATTCTCTGTGCTACGGTGTATATTAGGGTTATGTGTAGGGTTACCGAGCGTCTCGAAAGATCATACTACAACCAAACTGGCATTCGCTGATGTCATTCCCTCGTGGGAAAATCGCAGATTTGTTTGATTTGATATATTTTAAGTCTAGAGGGAGAATCGCAGCTTGTCCGGCCATCAAGATACAGTGAAGACGAGTCAAGTGCAACCAATTCAAGTAGTACTGTTTGCTTGCTGATTTAGAGTCTACTTGAGTTCACGTAGTACACGATTTGACTACGCTCAGCTTTAGTATCTATTAAGAGCGAGGTCCAGCATCACAGATGAAAACAGGCACTGTGGCCGAGTGGTTAAGGCGCTTCCCTGCTATCCAGCAGCTCAGGAAGTCCGTTCGCGGGCGCGTGTTCGAATCACGTCGGTGTCGTTGTTTCTTTTTTTATATCCCAATGTTTCCTGCCTACCCTGGCTTGATGGGTGACTCCCACTCACTCTCTACCTTGCTGCCTACTGCCTACTGCCTGCAATGCTCTCATCGTTCGATAACATCCAAGCTTTGCAATTATTTCTTTTGTTCATTTATAGCTCGTTTATTCTCGCCGAGTTTCTTTCTCTTTTTTGAACTTTGCTTCGGCGGCTTTTTTCTTCTTTTTTTCTTCCTTTTTTCTTCCTTTTTTTCTCTTGCCTTCTTTTGTATTTCTTAGTCCAGCATTCTGTTTATTCAGTATTAAATTTGGCCGCTATAAAAACAGACAATCCAAAACTCCTCCGCTTGTTGCCGCCCTGATCTGATCTGCCAGTGCACCATTTCCATGTCCGCTAGTCCGTCCTCGTCCCACAGCCTGCTCAGCGACTCAGCACACCACCCGCCCGATGTCGGTGGCGGCAGTCCCGCCACGGGACTCGACCGGTCGGCCTCCGCCGCCGCCGTCGCAGCCGCCGTCGCAGCCATCGGCCCGCCGCCGCCTGCTCATCGTCTACATCCACGGCTTCTACGGCAACGACGAATCCTTCCGCGCCTTTCCCGAGCACGTGCACAACCATCTGCGCCAGCAGCTGCGCGAGTCCCATATTGTCTACTCCAAGATATACCCGCGCTACAAGACGTACCGCGCCATTGAGGTCGGCCGCGACATCTTCAGCGAGTGGCTGGCCCCGCATGTGGCTGATGGCTGCACTGATGTGGTGCTGGTGGGGCACTCCATGGGTGGCATCCTGGCTGCCGAGGTGGCTTTGATGGTGTGTGTGTCCTGCGTCTTGCTGGCTGCCTGTGCCTGTGCCTGTGCCAGCTCCGCATTCTCTCTTGTCTTCTCTGCCGTCTTCTCTCCTCTCTTCTCTGCCGTTTTCTCCTCTCTTCTCTCTTCCCATGTCCGCTTCCCTCTTCGCACGCCCTCTTCTTGCTGACTCCGAAATGCATTTAGACCGTCTCCTCGCCCTACCTGCACCAGAGACCGCGCCTGAAGCATCGCATCCTGGGCATCATCGCCCTCGACACGCCCTTCGTCGGCCCGAACCCGCGCGTCATCATGACCGGCATCTCCAACATGTTCACCGGCTCCCCGACACCCGAGCCGTTTGAGCAGTGCGCCTCGACCAGCGACCTCGCCGCCCCTCAGCGCACCGACACCAGCATCTTCAACCCGTCGTTCGTCAACGACGTGCACCTCAAGACCCGGCCTTTTACCAAGTCGCTGGCCCACTTCGCCAAAAAGCACCGGCCCACCGGCCTGCTCTCCGCCACCAAGGTGCACGTCGTCTCGCACTTTGAGTACATGGGCTGCCTCCTCGACCATGACGGCCTCAAGGCGCGCTACGACCGCATCAGTGCGCTCGCCGACGTCGACGTCTTCCGCGACCCCGGGGCCAGTGAAAAGGTCGGCTTCGTCAACTACTACACCACGTGCTACGGCCGCCGCAAGAAGCTGCAGGATTCAGAGCGACGTGGCGGCAACAGTGGCGGCGGCAGCAGCAGCAGCAGTAGCAGCAGCAGCAGCAGAGGCCTCGAGTGGGCACCCGCCGGCAGCGCGCTGCGGGCCAGGCGCATGTCAGAGGACACTCTGACCGCCGCGCAAGCCCTCGACGACTGGCCGGCCGACGAGAGCATCGAGCCCGCAAGCGGCCGGTTGCTAGCGCCCCCAGAGCCGTACGGCTCGCGCGCCTTTGCCACGTCGGCCGACGACGTCATGCTGCTGCGCCCGGCGGCAGCACCAACAGCGTCATTGTCGTCGTCGTCGTCGTCGTCATCATCATCAGCCACCAGCTCCACCATCTCGCTGGCCTCATCGGCGGCCACGGGCCTCGATACCATGGGCTTGTCCGCTGCCCCGCAGGCCTCGTCGCGCGCGTCGCTCTACACGACTTCATCGGGCTCGACACTGTCATCAGGCGCATCGTCGTTCTCGTCCTGTACAACGAGCAGCACCAGCACCAGCACCAGCACCAGCACCAACACCAACACAAGCTCCGCCCCCGCATCACACAGACCCCCCCGCAAACGCAAGTTCTGTCTCCTGCCCGACCCGCTGCCGCCCGCGTGGGTCAGGCTCCACATCGACGACGCCGACGAGGTCGGCGCCCACTGCGGCATCTTCCTGCCCGGACGCCACTACGAGCCGCTGGTGGGCGATGTGGCCGACCGCATCACGGCCTGGGTCGGCGAAGACCTGTCGCGGCGCGAAATTGTGCGCTTGGCGCGGGAGGAGGACGGCGTGCATGGTGATGTGCGCATGGCCGCGTAGGAAGAGGGAGGAAGCTTGGGCGTGGGATAGGGGGAAGGTGAGAGGACATGTTATGCATGTCACATGTACAATAGAGACAGAGACACAGACACAATCAATCATACGCACAAGCAGGCTCACTTTATGCCTCAGGCCGCAGGCTTACGTAAACGCGTCTTGGTTGTTTTTTTTGTTTTTACAACTTGTACTTCCATTCAAGAAGACAGACTAACTTACTTTTAGTGCTCTAATAAACCATGGCCGTCTCAAGCATGTTGCCGGGTGCTCTGTCTTCACGGCAAACGCGATACATGTAAACAACCAAACACAACAATCTCCCTTCTCTCTTCAAAGAGCCCTTATAAGAGACAGACAGATACAAGAGTCCAATGGCCGGCCCAGGAGACAGAAAAGAAAGACCAACAAGATGCGCAACATGCTTGAGCCTGGCAACATGCGTAGCACCAGAAAGCCTTCTATATCTCGCGTGTAATTTTTTTTTTGGTGCGGCCTCCTCCACACTCTACAGGGACAAGAGCAGAACGCGGTGCTGTTCCGACATGCATCCCCGGGGTCCAGAGAAAGCCCCTTGATGGCCGTGAATCTTCCGGGATAGTTGGGAAGAAAAAGAAAAAAAAGGACGGCCCAAATAAGATGAAACAAAAAACAAGTAGCACAGAGAATGCGAGAAAACAGCAGGAGAAAGCAATGAACAAGTGCCAGTGAAGTGACGGGCGGGAAAAAAAAGATAAGAGCAAAACGAGGCGGTATTTTACCGACAGGACAGGAACATGAAGAATGAAAAGAGAACGAGGGGGGGGATCAAAGACAACAGGAAAAAAATAAACGCAAAACAAGAAAAGGAAATAAAAGCAAATGTGCATGTGCCAAAGGGCAGCAAAGAATAAAAAGCCCTGAAAGAAATTATAAAAAAAAGACTCTTGATGTGAATATAGATTTTGGGGATGCGAGATCTTTTTTGTTCTTTCGGATTCGTGTAGTGGTAAAAGAAAAAATGGAAAAAATCGATGTAGGGCAGCTTGATTTGGCGCCTGTGGAAAAAAAGAAAGAAAAAAGAAAGAAAAAAGAAAGAAAAAAGAAAGAAAAAAGAAAGAAAAAAGAAAGAAAAAAGAAAGAAAAGAAAAGAGAAAAAGAAAAGAGAAAAAAAAAAAAGAAAAAAAAAGACCCAGAAATGACAAGACTCGTTCGTGGTTGATGTTGTGAGAGAAAAGGAAAAAAAAAGATGAATACAAGTGCAATGAACCGGACCAACGCCATGCTAAACGGAAATGAAAACGGAAAAGAAAAAAAAAGAAAAGGAAAAAATAAAAAGTCGGAGAAAAGGCATTACGGCCGTTCCATCAGTGAGACCGGCTGCAAGCAGCCTGATCAAAAACCCCAGAGACAAATATCATGAACAACGAGCTCACGCGTCTCGAATTAATACATGCTTGGTAATCCATGCTTCAGGCTAAGCATAAAAGGACGATAATATCTGCAGACAGCGACAGACTCATCAAGGCCGGGCCACACCAAGTCGACAGGCCATGTGTTTCCCCCCGGGGGCGCAACTGCCCACGACAAGAGAACTCGTCTCTGCGAAGCAGCCTACGCACCTGACCCGTGGCGACCTCCATGCACCCGCGCTACATCAAGTGAGACCGGCCCAGCAGGCCGTTCCGTGTATTGAAGTTCGCAGGGTGCATGTCAGTCCTAACCAAGTCAGGTGGCAAGCTCCAATTCGCATCTCGGAATCCCTAGGGCTCTTACGCATGCGTCCAACCACTTTGTGTGGGTTCTGTCAATCAAAAAACGTCCGACAGGTAGAAGGTGACCCAGGACGCACAGTAGTAGAACCACGCTATCATGGGCCAGATGGTTTAGGCAGAGCTAATGCGCATCTCCAAATCCACGGCCCACAGCGTAAAAGAGACGCATTCGTCGTGGCGCTTTCGCGAACCATGGCCTCGGGGACTTGGGTTCTCTCGATAGTAAAGCCGAGCTTACTTGGGTAGGAAAGTGCATCTCGAGAACCCAAGATACAATCCCGCCTACAGCAGCGCCTCTGTTCCACCGGGACGAGTGAATGCTAGACAGACTATATGCGGCGATGCTGCTTGATGGAATGACCTTCATGTCTGATAGACACCACTGATCTGTTTCTTTCATTGTTTGCTAATCCGCATGAGAAAGAATAAGAAACGGGCAGAGAAATCAAGGCACGGCGGCATGAAAAAAAAAACGAAAGTGCAACTTTAGACAAAATGAAGCGCAGAAGCTGCATAGCGGTGGCTGGCAGCCCGCCTGCACAAGACAGCCAAAGCAGAAAGAGAACGAAACCGCATGTGCAGGGCGCGGCAGGGCCGGCTGGTATCTATCTGGACGGGTTCCAGAGCTCAAGGATGGGACGGGAATATTTCTACTGAGAGGTTAAGCGACGTAGGCAAGCCCAGGCATCTGTGTGGCCAGATGACCTGACAAGCAAGCCTACGCACAGAGTCAAGAAAACGCTGAAAACATTGAAAATCCCACGGGACTAGACAATCTGGGAAGATTGCACAAAGGCTCTGGATCTGCCTTGTACCATTGTGATCGCATACTCAAAGCCAGCAGAGCCTGTCTTCAGAGGACAGACAGGCCATGTCAGTCGAGCAGTGTCAGCCAAGCCACAAGTCGGGTCGAGTAGCTCAGCACAAGTGCACACGTGTTCATCAACAGATGAGCCGGCGCTCTTGGCTGAGATGGATCCGGGGCAGAAAGCACGCCAATGCTTACGCCTTTACGCGCCAACGACACCAGGGCCGTAGGCTTGTTGGCGCATGCCAGTAGGGATCGAAGCCATGTTTCCAGCAGTCTATGACGGGTTAGAGGCGAATACGACATTAGATCATTGATACTCACTTTCTTGCGACGCTTCTGTCCACTGCGATCGTCGCCATCTCCGGTAGAGTAGCCGCCATCGGCGGCATCATCTTCGTTGAAGCTCTCTGAGTAGCCTTCGTAGCTAGTATCACCGTAGTTGCGCTTCTTGATGTTGCGGCGAGGACGCAGCGGGTCCACGGCCTGTCCGTTGAGAGCACCACCACTGCCATTGCCAGAAAACTTGTGTCTGCCCAACATGCCCGACGCACTGCCGGCGGGGGTGTTGGGGGTAGAGGCCGGAATGATGTTGTTCTCCATAAAGGAAAGGCCAGCGTCCAACGAGCCGAGAATGTACGAATCCCAAGCCTCCTTTCTAATCCTACCACGGGACATGGCTGTAGCGCGGCTCAGCGCAGCAACGGTAGGGCCGGCAAAGCCATCCATGAGTTCCTTGTCCTTGACGTTGTTTGCATACCACACGTCGTCGGGCATAAAAATCATGTTCAGCAGGCCATCGGGGTCGTTGTCATCGCGCTGGTCCTTCTTGGTATCATAGCCACCGTCGATTTTGAGGCGTTTGAGCTGGTTCTTGAAACTCTTGCGAAGAATGTTCTTGTCACCGTTGGGCTTGACACGGGCTAGTTCAGTAGCGACTCGCGAGAGGCCAAACATGGGGAAAAAGTCATTGGAAACAGGGTACTTGACGGCGGGAGTAGGGCGCTTGATCAAGAGGTGCTTGGGGCCAACATCCTCGTGAAGAGCCTCGATGCCAACGGTGCCGGTGTCAATGTGCAAACGCTTGAAGGCGTTGTCACCTGTGTCGTCAATGGAGCGCTTGCGCTTCGATATTAAATCGTCCATGGCGTATTCTTGCTGAGAATTGCCACCGTTGACGCTATGGGCAGGAGTAGGGAGAGTACCGAGGGCAGAGCCAGAAGGCATACCGTTGAAGGAATCTGAAGGTGCCAAAGAAAGCTGTGACGGGCTCTGAGGAGTCTGAGGGTGACAGTTCATGATGACTGGAGGCGAAGAACGCAGAGTGGGGTGGTTGTTTTCTTTGGATGTTAGGACACAAGAGAAATCAATCTTCCAACTGGCGAGGCGGTCGTCAACGAGAAACAATTTTTTCCCAGATGACAAACTGGTTCAACAACAGATGAGGTAATTGTCAGGGAACAATGTAACACAGGCAACAAAAGATTGTCGATTGAGTGATCAGCGACAAGACACGGTACGGTCAGTGTAGTGTCAGGAGACGGAAAATAAAGACAGTCTGGCTTCTGGACGGGTGATGTGATCACGGCTAGCAGCAAGGACGAAAGTGAAATTTTCGTTTGCAGGCCAAGTGGTCAACTGTCAGGACGTGTGTAGGTTTTAGAAAACGTGGACACGAAGTAAAGGCAGCGATCACGAATTTCTCGGTGTAGTAAAATTGACAGGCGAAGGAAATCAATCAATCGGTCAATCTAAGCACAGGAGAAAGAATAGCCGTGTCAGCAGTCAACGGAAGGTCAAGCCTGCCTGTAAGAAGCGAGCAAACGTACTCCAGAGACCCAAAATAATAAACAGTCAATCAAATATCTCTCTGTTCCTGTGGCTCAGAATTGTTGGGGAGGTCCAGTCGTCGTTCTCGAGCGTCTCCAGAGTCTCTCGCGCTCTCACTCGCCGTCACCTGCTCAAGCAGAGCTCGATTAGGGGGGGATGAAGAGGTTGTTGATGTGAACTTGGATCGGTCGGATATCGTGAGCGAAAAAAAAAACGGTGGGGAGATTGAAATTTTCGCTGATCGCAGCGCGAACCTGTCGTGATAAACTCGAACCGTCGTTTAAAAAAATTCGTCGCGATCGAGAAGATGAGGGGGAGGAAGAAATACAGCCAGCCGATGCAGAAAAAAGGCAAGATTGAGGTTGTTGGTGTGGCTCGGCGTGGCAGAAGGGGTTGGGTATGCTGAGGTTTGTAGGAGGGAAAAATGGAGAGACGAGAGGACGAGGTGCGAAGTTCCAATATGGGAGGGAAAAAAAAGGGCTGGCTGGCCTTGGGTGAAGGCGGACCAGCACCCACCACCCTGTGCAATTTTAGAAGCAATTTCTCACGGTGTACTGGGGTACGGTGGGTACGTGGGTACGGGGGTATGGGGGTATGGGGGTATGAAAACGGGGGTACGTCGATTGGGCCTGAGCTCGCTGGTACTGACCTGATATGACCTAGGAAGCTAGCAGTTCCTAAAACAGAAGTCTTAGTCCAGGCTAGCCAGTAGAGAGGGTTTAGCCACGTTTAGTGGCTCCAGCGCTGTAACAGTGCTATAACAGTGCTACAATAGTGCTGTTCTGTCTCTGCCCTTCTGACCGCTGTACTCCAGTTCCCAGCTTCCAAGTACCTTGTACCTTTTCTCTCTCTCTCTCTCTCTCTCTCCCTCAAAAAGGTCACGATGAATTAATTCCTCTGCTCCATGTATTGTCACTTTAATTACACACGCGCGCGTGAGGGCGTCTGGCCAGCACACTAAAAACAAAGCACAGGACGAACCTTCCTCTAGCAGTCTAGTATTTCTATATCCCAATCGACCTTGTCCTGATAGCCGTCTATCTGCATTGCCATGCCAAATTCCAGCCTATCCCTTGAGGCTATCAACCAAAGCTGTACGTACCATTGACCATTTTACTATACCTTACTATACTATACTGACTGTATTGCACCGCTCCAATGGTGTGATTCATGCGCTGCGCTGTAGACGGGGGTGACTCTGCAGTGCATTAAACAACAGCCCTCCAATGCCTGCGCGTCCGCCGGAAACAAGCAAGTTGTTCTAGTATTGCAAGTAAATCAAGCTCCTCAATTGGCCTATAATCTTGATTCAACTTGTGTATGCTTGTTTCTTTTTGTCCAGCCAAATCTTCTGGCTTCGGGATGTTCTTCTTCTAGGTGCAGTGGCCATTTGATGTAGAAAGCTAGAAGAAAAGAAGAATGTAAAGAAACACAGGTTTCAACTGCTGCTTCTACGCGTTTCTAATGTCTTCCTCGTTACGTCCTCCCTCTGTAGCATGTACTGTTTACTTTGGCCGCCTGTCCCGTTCTCTCACTGTAGCATGTACTGTTTACTTTGGCCGCCTGTCCTGTCCTCTTATTATAGCCTGAATTTCCAGGTTGCCCTTACCATGAACTCCACTTTCAACAGCGCCCTTGCTGCTCAGAACTTTTCTTCTAGCAACTGCTTCATTGTATAACATGTTGCTGTCCCCAATCTCCATCGTCCGCTTCTTCTTCGGGCCAATATCACATATTATCTTCGCCTTCTTTTTCTCACATATTCTTCATCACACGTATGCAAACTCTAGTGTCTCTTAGTACTTTTGTTTTTTTTCTTCTTCTTCTGTCTTTTACTCCGCTGTTGGTCGTTGCCTGCGGCTCCGCTTTTCTTTTATCCCAATAAAATCCTACAATAAATCACACCCCCCTCCTCCCCTCCCTTGTTTGTAGAAGTTTGCACCCGTCTTCCCATTTTTGGACACTGCTCTTGGGCCACACTTTCGCACAGCCTGGCCTGGTGCCAGCTTCAGAAAAGCTGAATCGGTCAGATTCACGTGCGCTGTCACATGACACTCTGAGTTGTTTGATCCAATTGGCTGGAAAGCTTGCTTACCTACTGCTCTGCTTAGGCTTGTGCTTCTGCTCTTGCTTAGCTAACATAGAATGCCGGCCGGCATCCGGTGCGAGCCGCAGTCTTGTTTAACAGCCAGAGATGTTTTTTTTCCGGGGGGTTTCCTCAAGGGTTTTTGCAGTTTTATGCTCGCTGCTGAGGCCATAGACAGAGTTCAAAAAATAAATAAAAACAAAAATCTGTAGGCGCAAGAGCATGCAGCTGCAATACCTCTCCTTACCCGCGGCGTCTCATTCCTCATCTGCAATGTGCCTCCACGCACGCTGTGAGGTAGAGATAGTGGTACCCAGAGAGCCAACTCGGTCACTTGGACACTTGGACAGAAGCTTTGTGTTCTACTGTCTACTGTGCTGGCCAAACACACCCGTTCGCCCAGCCCACCGCCTATGTACAGTGTACAGGCAGACACGCGTGCCGACACTTGGTGTTGGTGGACAGCAGACATGCCATTGCTGTGTAGGAGCTGATAGGAGCTTGTAGGAGCTGATGTAAAATCTTTTGTACCTCCAATTCTTTTTTTTTCTTTTTTTTCTTCCTTTTTTCGTTCTGTTTTTGGGTTCTTTTTTCCCTTTTTTATCTGTTTTTTCCTCGCTCGGGTGTTTATAACCGCTGTCAATTTATTTATACACTACGAGTCTGGCTGCATCTACACCCACACCTACACGATTTCTCTTCTGAGAAATACACAAACACTGCCCAAGAATTCTACTAGCATTAGGCTTTGTCGATGCCGGCTGTAAATTCTGAATTATGAACTCTAAACTCTGAATTCTGAATCGTTATGACCTAATTTGCAGGTCCTAGGCTGTTGGGCTGACAGCTTTGTGTTCTGTATCAGTTGAATTCACCCACGGCGACTCTATCTATCCACTCGGCACGGTAGTATGACCTCATACAGTCTCTTGTTTCCCTTGGCCTGTGACTCTGTCACTTAAACTGGCTGTCACACAGTGTTGACCAATCGATGTGAAGAAGAAACATTGGCGCCGTCAATTGGACTGACGTCAAAATATGTGACCGATACAGAACACTAGGGTTAGAACGAGCCTCAAGACCCGGATCACGTGAAGTATAGTGGGGGTGTGGGTCCCAAAACTTCACATATCAAGAAATTCTTCATCGCCCGTTGCACAATTTCATCTTCTCTTCCTTTTTCTTTTTTCCAATCCAAGACCACCTAATCAAATCATCGTCGACCTGCCCTTCCGCCCAGTACTCACTCTGGGTGTCAACGCGGCCAGACGATTCCGAATGTGTGTCAAGAATAACTCCTCTAAATTGCCCTTGCTTATAAAACCATCTTCACGAGGGCCCGGTATTGTTCTGTGGCACCCATGATGCGCTGATGACCTGAAGCAAGATAAGGACATTTCATTCCCCTCTCTCCCCCTCAGAACCTGCGTTGCTTGTGTGATTGTGGATGCTATTTTCCATCGCATATTGTACTGTCTGTAGCTCGCAATGGTTGGCCTAGGGGCGTGTCTTCGCTGGCTCTAGTAGATGCAGTTATATTTCGACTCGTCTGAGAAGCAAGGCCGCCTTTGTCTGTCTGTCTGTCTGCTCTAGCTCAAACTACGCGGCCATCCCCGCAAGATATGTTCTGTGATATGATGACCTTTGACATCTGGTAAACCGAATCTTGTTCTGGAGATTGTTGCGGCCTCCTGTATTGGCGGGTTGCAGCCACTTGACGAACTGCGGACACCTTGGCTTCTTTGTCTGATCTCGTGATCTTTTCTTGCGTAATCCGGCGGCTGCTTCTTGAGGAGTTCCTTCTTCTTTCTATTGTCTGCTTCCTATTTCCCCCCCGCCCAGCCTTTCTATTTGTTTCTCAGCCCTTCTATTTGTTTTTTTTTTCAGCCTTGTATCTACTAATTGGTGCCTTATTCTGCTAGTGCAGCACTGCACCAAGCCAAGTATGCAGGAAAGCAGACAAGCCAGCAACAGCAACTCCCACAAGCAACAAAAGCTAGGTGGCTGACCGGACCCACTTCTATGCCATACCATCTCCACTTATTCTTCACCGCCCAGGGCTGGCGCAAAAAGCAAAAGCTATAAAAGCAGAGTCCTCCCACCCGTTTTCACATTTTCTTCTTTTTCCCTTTCCTCTCCATCCTAGTGCTAGGGCGTTAAGTGTTACAGTGAGGATTCGTCCGAGTACACTTTTTTGCTAGTTGAAAACTATACTATGACCACTCCAGCCTGGGGCTTTGCCCTGGTTGGGAATTTTTGGCACCCTTCATCACTTTTCTCGATGGCTCCTTTTCTCTTTCATTGCTAGTCTGTCTCCTAGTGGGACGTGGCGAAGAAGGATACATGGGCGTTGAGAGTGATAGATGTCTCTGGAATTTTTTCTTTTTGCGGTGCTTCTGACACAGCTGAGAATTCTTGGTTGTATATTTAAGACGTTGGGCTCGAGAATGTATGGTGGCTTGTTTGGAATACGAGGGCACCGGAAATAAAAGGGGGCTTCTAAATGCCCTTGCAGCCACCTGTTAATTCGTTTAAATATACCACGGGCATGTGTAAATTTTGGCGAACAGCAAAGACATTTGCATAACGTGTGGCCATAAAGTGAAGTTATGGTGAGACGCAGGGCCACCCACACCACACAGAACGCAGCACGCTAGCCAGGCGGTAAACCAACACCACCACATCACAAGACAGGGCCTAGACAGACGAGCGCCGGAAGCAAAAGGCCACAGTAGCAGTGGGCGGCATGGACAAGTGTGGCGACAACCGCAAATAGCCATGGACGCACACTGGCTGCTGGACGAACCACAAGCTTGTAGTTGCAGTCACTTGACCTGGGATCGATCTGGGTCACGTGGCTCATCTCGTCCAGTGTATACCCTAACCCTAACACGCGGGCTACTCTCTGCTTACGATCGGATTCATAGCTTCAAGATCGCTGCCGACCATGTCCATTTGTATTCCGCTTCCCACTCCGTTCTGCACCAACTGCACCAAAACACTTGTCGCACATATTCATCATGGCCGGCGCTGCACTAGTTACCGGAGCCACGGGCCTCCTGGGCCGCGAAGTCATGAAGGCGCTGCAGGACGGCGGATTCGAGGCTAAAGGCCTAGGCTACTCGAGGGCCGACGGCGTGACGATTTTGAAGGCCGACCTGCACAAGCCAGACGAGATTGCTGCTGTGTTGGAGAAAGTCCAGTGAGTTTGCCTGCCGCCCCAGAGCTTTTGTGCGCGATGATGGAAATGACAAGAAAAAAAAAAAGAAAACTAACAGGGATCGTCCCTCGTTGTCCTCCGCTATAGACCCAAAGTTGTAGTTCACTGTACGGCATGTCCGGCTCCAATCTCCATGGTATCTCTCTTGGCTAGCAAGAAGTAGCCTCGCTACCTGCCAATGCCTGGTTTGTGCCAATTTCCTCTTGAGCTTCCCGTGTGCTGTGTGCTGTGCTGACCGCTTTTCTCCTTTCTTCTCTCTGTCCTCTCCTGCAGGCGCTGCCCAACGCTTCCCTGACAAGGTCGACAAGGACCCCGAAGCTGCACGCGCCCTCAACGTGTCTGCCACCGCATCTCTGGCCGCCCAATGCGCTGCGCAGGGCGCGCTCCTCATATACCTGTCGACAGACTACGTCTTTCCGGGCCTCCAGGGCGAGGCACCCTATGAAGCCGACGCGGTTCCGAAGCCGCCCAACTTCTACGGCCAGACGAAGCGTGATGGCGAGCTGGCGGTGCTTGAGACGTATGAGAAGGCTGGCACCACTGGAGCCGCTGCGCCGTCGCTGGCTATAGTTCTGCGGGTTCCGGTGCTCTATGGACATGCCGAGACGCCGGCAGAGAGCGCAGTCAATGTCCTGATGGACGCGTTGTGGAAAGCACAGCAGGGCAACAAGGTTAAGATGGACGCGTGGTCGGTGAGATATCCGACTAACACGGAAGACGTGGCGCGTGTGATCAAGGGTAAGTCAAGGTTAACGTGGAAGAAAGGGGGAAGGGGAAGGGGAGGGGGTATTGGAGGTGACACAACTAACACACAATCAGATATTGCCATCAAGTATCTCGGCACTCCTGCCACCGAGAAGCTCCCGTCGATTCTGCAGTTTTCCAGCGAGGACCGCACGACCAAGTACGGCATTTGCCTTCGGTTTGCCGAGATCATGGGCATGCCCAGCGACGGACTCGAGCCGCAGACGGATGGCGGCGATTCGAATCCCGCGGTGCAGCGGCCGTATGACTGCCATCTAAGCACGCAGGCTCTCAAGGACCTGGGCATCAGGGTCAACACGATGGACTTTGACGCATGGTGGCGGCGGGAGCTGCGCGCCTTCCGCGGAACTTGAGAGGGCGAGGGTGATAGGGCGGGAGCGATGTGATGGCATGATGAAGATCAGGACATTTGCGCTTAAAGGGGGGAGAGTGTTGGTGGGGCTGGATCGAAAGGGCGGCTGATTGAAACATGTATAACACTTGGTTCTGTTCTGTTGATATATACGCTTATTCTCTCCAAGCAATGTACAAATTGACACTGTTCCTCCTAGATGTGCACGATTGGGTCATAGATTTGCACCGTGATGTTACTGGGCAGCTCGCCCTCCTGATACTCAGGGTCTGCCCGGGGCCTATCCCATACTTTTCAGCTGAAGAGGGGGCGGGGGACAAAGGGACTTGTGCTCCCTTCAAGGTTGCAAGCCAGTGGACAGACAGCGCACACAGAGCACAGAAAGGGGGGGGGGAAGTCAAGCAAGAAGGAGAATGTGCCACAGTGCTTGTGAGTAGCGTAACTAGCACTGGAGATGGAGGGGAGGAGGGCTGGAGGGGCAGGCCAGAGAGACGGGTCAAGTAGCCTTAGTTTCATCCGAGGTGTGCTGCGCGTAGGACGAATGACAACAGGTGAGTTGAGGCTGTTGTTGTTGTTGTTGTTGTTGTTGTTGTTGTGATGGGACTTTTTAGATAGTAATGGTTAGGGTTCAAGGATAGAGCCAAGGCTCAGATGAATGTTGTGTGTCGGTACCTAGCATTGGTTGGTACCTTGGGATGTGGACCCTGGATTCATGGCTTCCCCCTAGTCTTGTTTGCACATTGTTTACCTTTCCCCACTGTGTTTTTTTGTGGGCAGGTTTGCACGTGAGGCAGTCAATGAAGGTTGCAGTAGGAGCAGGCAGCTAAGGTTTAGGTTTTTTTTCCTCCTCTTTTTATTTTTTTTACTTTGTATTTTTCATTTTCGGACTCTCTCTGTACCACATCGACTTTGCTAGCCTTGTTGCACGTCTCTCTTGATTGATTGCTCAACCTCCGCGCATATCTTGTGTATGTGGCTTGTACCAGATGAAGAAGGTGTCAGGTGTCACAAGGCGTAAGGAGTTGGACGGTGGCGGTGGTCTCATTACGTGATGTCTGTCCAAGAGAAGGGAGACAGAGAAGGCGACGGAGAAGGAGAGGGAGGTACTTACGTACTTATGTGCAGTCATTATACATGAGCTGGGCTGGGCTGGCCGTAGGATTACCCGTTGGGACCGTAGGAGTGTCAGCTCTTTTTTTGGTAACTACTCTGTGCGTTCTGTGCGTTTGTAGGCTTGTTTGTTTGTGAGGTCACTTTCCTGGCTGTACATCAGGTGCAGAGGCTAAATACGTAAGTAAGTGTCTATACTCCAGTACAAAGTTTGCTGTCATTGGCTATTTGAAGTCTTCAGTATTGCCTGACAGCTGCTGATCATGATGGTTGATTGACTGCAGGAAGATTTCACCTGCCAATTGGATGTCATGTTTTGATACTTTATTTCTCAGCCATTTTCTTAAATTTCTTTTTAAATATATTTATATTTTTTCTTTTTTCTTCCCACACTTGACCTGTTTTTCGCTGCTAGAGTGGAAAAAGCCACGCCGCCCCTTCTGAATTGTGCTCTAGTTTTTTGTTCTCTCTCTTTTATGTGGGTGGCCTGTTCTTCCTCGCCTCGGGCGTTTCAGACATTCAGGGAGGGGCCACAGGTCGCCAATGGTCAAATTGGTCGGGACAAGACGCGGCTTTTGACCCCCCCCCCCTGAGAAGAGAAGAGAAGCTGGTGAGTGGGCTTTGAGAACCTGGTGAGCTGAGGGTTGGACAAGAAGAGGAAGAAGACACGAGGCAAGAAGGAGAAGTGGAAGAGGAAGGAGGAGTGGAAGAGGAAGGTGAAGGGAAAGAGAAAGAGGAAGGAGAAGAAAAAGAGAAAGAGGAAGGAGACACACAAAAAAAAAGACAGCAAAGACAGCAAAGATGACAAGGGAAGGTGAGGAGGCATGCGAGAGACAACTGGCCGACAGAAACAGAAGGACAGAGGACAAAGTATGTGCATGTACTTACATTACAACACACAACACACAACACACAACTCACAACTCACAACAGGAAAGAGGGAAAGAGGGAACACAACAAAACAAGGGCAGGCGTTCAAGGAAGGTATCATCCCATATGAACAGGCAGGCACGAAACAAAGACAAGCCAAGCTCAGCAAAGACCCTCCATCGGCTTTAGCAGCTGC
This sequence comes from Thielaviopsis populi, assembly GCA_017591655.1. Classification (NCBI taxonomy): domain Eukaryota; kingdom Fungi; phylum Ascomycota; class Sordariomycetes; order Microascales; family Ceratocystidaceae; genus Thielaviopsis; species Thielaviopsis populi. The sequence continues at coordinate 15,549 of JADILG010000130.1, read as the reverse complement.
TTAATTACATTTCAGGTGCCAATTACAGTACAGATACCTGCTGTGCCCCGTGATCTTTGGCACTTTTTTTTTTCTTATTCTTATTCTTTTTACTTTACTTTCTTTCTTTTCTTCTCTTTTCTCTCCTTGTTTTACAGCCAATACTCAGTTTCAAGTAACTGCGCACAACACGCTTTTTTTCAGCACAGGAAAGAACGGCAAGAACAAGGAATAACTACAAACGAAGGCTCAAACGAAGGCTCCATACTTTCCTTCTCCATTCCTTCCTCTTTCTTAACAACCTTCCGTTCCTTCCCCCCCCAAGCACAACATCAAAATTCCCAGTTTTCCTGTCATCCTTATTTTTCTATCCTCGCCCCAATTCCCAATTTCTCGTTGTTGTTTGCTTCTCTTCTTCTCGCTATTCACAACCTCCACCAAGCACCAAAGGACCCTGAATCTGGGTCACCAGCGAGTCCACTTGCGTCGATAGGACCCTGGATTTTTCTTCTTTTTTTTTCTTTCTTTTTTCTTCTTTTTTAAATTCTTACTATTTACTGCTTCGAGACAGCCCGCTAGTCTCATATCACCGCCGTTGGCCCATATAAAGACTGTTGTCGCCCCCCCCCCCCAAATGGCACTCCAGACTTCACCAAAACGCTATATTGGCGTGGGCGGTGGCGGCATTGTGCCCCAGATCGATGCGCCCGTGACAGCCATCAACGCCGGCGAGAGAGTAAGTGATGCCCCGTTTGCTGCCCGGCTTACCGCCTCTTTACCCCGAGATCTCAGCTAACCAACCGCCACTCCTCCTCCTCTCCCCACTCACCAGAGAGTCACCATCAGCTGCGGTAACTCCACCATTTCACTGCCAGTCACAGCAGAAACCACGCCGTCAGATCTTCTCTATTCGGCTGCAAATGTCATGACGCACAAAATCAACCCCGCCACTAGCATCCTGACTGAGAGCTATCGCCAGCTGTTTCTGGAGCGTCGTCTGCGGCGTTATGAGCCCGTCAGAGAGGTCCTCAATTCATGGGACTTTGATGCCCACAACTCACTGCAGATCATCCCGCGTGATGCCGCATCATCCGCCGACTGGGACCTGTCGTTTAGCGCCGTGCAGAAAACCCCACAAGCCCCCGCTGGCTTCTGCTTCCAGATGTACCATTCCGGCCGTACCGCCAAATGGCAGAAGCGCTACATCACTCTGCTCGAGACGGGCCAGGTGTTCATGGCCAAGAAATCCGGCCTGAAGCCCACTGACAAGGACGCCCAAACTCTGTGCCACCTGTCCGACTTTGAGATCTTCCAGCCTCCGCTGGATGTTGGGCCAGCTGCCTGGAAGGTCCTGAAAATCCCCAAGCGCTTCTGCTATGCCGTCAAGAGTCTCCAGAAGCAGGCCGTCTTCCCCAAGGGCGAGAACTTTGTGCACTTCTTCAGCACCGACGACGCCGACATCGGCCGCCGCTTTCACGATGCCATCCATGCCTGGAGAAGTTGGTACCTCGTGAACAAGCTGGGTGTTGTAGACAGCGCCGCTCCCAAAACCAAAATCAAGGCCGTGTCCACGGGCGTAACCAACACCTCTGCCAAGGGCCCAGTAGACCGCGTCAAGGCCGAGGTAACCCGCATGGGCCATCACCGTATGAAGGTTTCTGTCGACGAAACCCCGTACACCATTGGCGCCTTTGAGCCTCTAATGGACATGTCACGCTTTGACAAGCCCCTTGAAGACTTTGGCAAGGAATTCCTGCCGCCCAAAGCGAGCAGCAAGCCCGTGAGACGAGAGACCACCAAGGCCCCGGATAGCGAGCGCTACTTGCTCAAAGCCGCCAGTGTCACTCGATCGACCACAGTCTCACACAAAAACGCTGCCTCAGCCCACAAAGAGACCAGCACTACTCCCAGCATACCCAAAACCCCAGTGTCTTCCCCTCCTTTGCAACACCGCCAAAAAAGCCAACCGTCTCAACAACACCAGTCTCGGACTCAGGCCCAGACACAGGCTCAGGCTCAGGCTCAGGCCCAGACTCAGACACTGCCACACCCGTCACAATTTCTTGCCAAGAGCCACAAGTCGCCCACCTTTCCCCTGGTTGCAGCTGCAGGCAATCTCAACGCGCCGCCCTCATCCTCTGCCAACCCCATGTCGACCCCCGCCCATCCATCGCAGCGCAAATTCAATCACGCCCTGCAAAGTGAGCCAGAGGAGGACTTTTCTTCCTCTGGTCTTCTGGGCTCCAACTATGAGCGCCGCAGACAAGAGGCCATTGCAGCAGCAGCCGCGACTTCTTCTGTTACTGACAACCGGGACATGGGCGATCCGTTTACTGCTGGTCCGTCACTAATCAATAACGGCATTGTTCTGCCCTCGCGCAGCAAGAGCGTTCGCGTGACCCCGACTCCCGTTTCCAGTAGTGGCGGCTTCCACACCATTTCCAAGCAAATCCAAAGCCAGCTCCCTCCTCTCCCCAACGCCTTCACCCAAGACCAGTATCGCCGTGGTCGTGGCCGCACAAACACCACCGACAGTTCATCGACCACCAAGTCGCGATCGCGCTCGCGTGGACCCGGCGGCAGTGGGTCCAACTCTGGTCATGGCGCAAACACTGGCCCTGGGTCAACCTTTGTGCGTCCCATGCTTGACTTTAACAATTCGCTGCCCTCTGCACGCTATGACCGCCCTGGACACGCCGTGCGCGCACCTGCTGGCGTTCCGCTGGTTGATCTTGCTGGTGGCGGCGGCAATAGCAGTCTCCCGGGCACCGTGGCAGCTGCAGCTGCTGTCTACATGCCGAAATCTAACAGCGGCAGCCTGATTGGCGGCAGCAGCACTAGCACTGGGACGGGCCTTGGGCGCACTAATACAGTGCGCAGCACAGGCAGAACCGAGTCGCGTGGGAGACCCGGGTTTGCATCTGGCCACAGCCATGGGCAAGGCCTTGGACCAGGATATGGCCGAACCGACACAATGGGGTCGTCGGCGGCGCCCAGAAGCCGCAGTGCTACTGGAACCAAGCCGCGACGAACAGACGCACCTCCCATGCCCCCGCTCCCGTACGCAGTGGCGACGCACAATGATCCTTATGGGCGGCGGTTTCATTAGAGATACGAGAAAGAGAGACTGGTTGCACACCATTCTTGGCTCTTGGACGGCTCTTGGAGGCGGGGGGGAGGGGGGCAACAGCCCCAGCCAAACCTGGCGTCATTGCGCGCATCAGTGGCTGTTTTGTTTAAGCATATAGCTTTGCTTTGCTTTGCTTTTCTTTCTCCTTTTTGTTTATGCGCATTACCGGACAGATGGCGTTTGACTAGACGGGTGGTACTTGACCTGGCGCGGATCACTTTTGGTGATGTGAAATTCATGTGGCAACGTTTGTTTTTGGATATTCATCCTGCGGGCCAGACGGGGGAGTGACTTGGGCCGAGCCTGCTTTACATTTTTTTTTTTTTGGTTTTATTTTTCATTTTTATTTTGGTTCTTTTTCATGTTTCATTTTTTCTTTGTTCTGTTTTTTATTTTCATGTTTCTTAATTGTCACGCCGTCGAATGACTTGGATTTATAGAGTGTGCATTTATCAGCGTCATAATCTGCGCCTTTACATTTGTGTATTTTCCTTTCTTTTAATAATATACTAGTTATGAATTATAGAGACGCATCAAGCCGACATCTCAGCCAGTCTTGATCTGCGTGGAGAGAGAGAGATGGAGAGAGATATATATATGGAGATGAGCCGCCAATGTGCATGTGATGTGACTGTGATGGGAATGGGAATGGGATGACAGGTGACCTTGGCTGCAAGAGCAGCCAGTAGGCAGCTGAGTCGAGACATGTGATTGTGCGTGCGCGCGCATGTGTGTGTGTGTGCGTGTGTGCCTGTTCTTGTTCTTGACCTGCAGCCGTGATGCAATGCATGTGGGACGTGGTCACTTGGTAGAGAAGGGGGCGGATGGGTAGAATGTTTATCTCAAGTACATACAGGTACACATGTACTACATGCGCTTACTTGGTGCGCTTGTAGATCTTGTTTAGGAACGCAGTCATAATGGACTTCTTCAGACCCTCGCTCTCGTCCAGGCCTTCAATCTTTGCCCGGATCTCGGCAGCCCGCTCCTCCTCAAAGTCCTCGAAAAACTTCTTCAGGCCAAGCTCGTTGTACAGCTGCTTGACAATGGCCTCCTTGGCGGGATCCTTGCGGCCGTAGTTTTCGTCGAGAAGGGCGCGCTGCTCGGGCGTGGCCTTGGCCAGGGCCACGTTGATGAGCCACGAGCACTTGTTGTCTTGGATGTCAGTGCCAATCTTGCCAATATGCTCGGGGTCGCCAAAGTTGTCAAGGTAGTCGTCCTGGATCTGGAATAGCTCGCCCAGGGGCAGTAGGATATCCTCGGCCTGCTTCAGGTTCTTGGGGGTGGCAATGTTGAGCTGGTACAGCGCGAGCGCCACGGGCAGGTAGAAAGAGTACCAGGCCGTCTTGTAAATGACAATGAAGCTGTGCTTGTCAAGCGAGAACTTGGCGAGGTCGATCTTGTCCTCAGGGGCGGTCAGCAGGTCACACAGCTGGCCCAGCTCAGTCTTGAAGGTGATGTCGTGGAAGAGCTCCATGAGATCCACGTAGCAAGGGTGGGTGCGGAAGAACTTTTTGAGCAGAACGTAGATGCACGACTCCAGCATGAAGGCGTCGTTGATGGCAATCATGCCAACGTTTTCCTGAAGATACCAGCAGGGAGCGCCACGGCGGGTGATGGAGGCGTCCATGATGTCGTCCGAGACCAGAAAAAAGGCCTGCAGCAGTTCGGTCATCCAGCCCAGAGTGTTGGCCTGGAAGCGCTGTTCGTCGGTGAGGGGGGCGCCGAGGAGGAGCATGGCGGAGTCGTGGACGGTCATTCCGCGGTTGTACTTGCCGCCGACGGTGTTGGCTTGGAGGTTCTGTAGAGGGGGGAAGCAGCCAAAGAGAAGGCGGATGTAGGTTAGTGCAATGCTCATTTGGGCGGAGTTATAGCTAGGTAAGTAGCCAGAGGCGGAGGCGGAGGCGGTGTCGGAGCTGGAGCTGGAGCTGGAGCTGGAGCTGGAGCTGGAGCTTCAGCTAGAGCCGGCGCCGACCAACACGCAACAGGCACACACGCACAATGAACAGCACTTACACGGCGGAACCAATCCTGGAACTCCTTAGGCAGCTTGAACTGGTCGCAGTACTCCATGATGCAGTCGACCAACTTGGGGAAGTCAGCTTCGAACTGCTCGCGGGTGATTTTCTGAGCCATGATGACGGATGTGTGAGAGAGGGAAAGAGGGACAAAGATGGAGGAAAAGAGAGTCAAAGATTGACACAAGAGAAAAGACACAGACAATTGCTGGCTACTAAAGAGTTTGACAGCGAGACAAAAAAAGTGAGGACGCTGAAGAGGAGGAAAAAAAGAAGAGGAAGACGGAGCGAGAAGTTGACAAAGAAGATGGGGGACACGATCAAGATATAGGACACAGTGGAAGAAACAGTGCGCACACTGGACGAGATGTGCTGGGCTGGAACAAACGAACGTCAACGGCAACAGCAACAGCAGAAGAGGAAAGAGTAGTAGTTGCTCATTCACAAGTTGGGCAAGCTGTTGGCTTGCAAGGAAGGGGCTGGGATAGATAGGCACAGGATGGACACAGGATTGGCACAAGATTGGCACAGCACAGCAAGCACAGCACAGCACAGCACAGCACAGTATATTGGGCTACACTACTGTCAGTCTTTTTTAATAGGCTGTGTTTGTGACTGCCTGTCTGGGAGTGTCCGTTTGTGTTGACAATGACACGCACGATAAACTTGGGAACTTGTTAGCGGGGACCTGTGGGCGGTGGAAGGCGGCAGAAAAGAGGGGAAACAGGGTGCTGGGTATGTACTTACTTGTGTACAGGGGGGGGTTCTTTGAGCCTTGAGCTCTCCCCTCTTGATTCAGGCGGGTCCCCCACTATGTGAGCCTCAAGGAGCCCTGTAGCAGAGACAAGCTGTCGCCTGAGCTCGAGCTTATGACCCCTGAAATGTGTGCTACCAAGTGCGCCTATGCCCTATTCTTGGCCTAGACTGTGTGCTACCGTGTGCGTCTATGCTCTGGCCTGCAGCGTACATTTGGGACAAGTGGTAGGTTTTTTATTTTTCCTTTTTTTTCTTTTTTTTTTCTTTTTTTCTTCTTTTTTTTTTTTTAAATATTTCCAGAAATCGCAACTTCCCTCTCACATGAAAAAGCGGCTGACGTGCACATTCCTGAAAACTTCACGTCCGCTTTCGAGCTTCATTCTGCCTCCTTCTATTTACAGACGGGCCTGAAGACATCCTTCACCGCTCTGACAGCCTTTTCTGTTTTTATCGCGAGGCTGAGATTCTTTTCCTCATCTCTCTCTTTTCTTTGCCTCTCTTTTCATTTCCTGTTGTTGTGACCGTCCAAAACACAAACAAAGAGCGACAAAGTGGGGCTTTGCGATAGCGACCACAGACAGACTACAAACTTGCCCGGCGTCATTGTTTCTTTGCTGCTTGTTTGTTCTCGTTTCTGCTGAGCCGACACCGGTCTCGTCTGTCTCATCAATCAGCGAAAGACGACCACCGCGGCTGCCTGCGAACCTCCCATCAAAATGTCGCTTAGCTACAACGATCGCGTCCAATTGCGCGCGGCGCTCCAAGAGGCTGTCGTCAAATGCTCGGAGCGCTGCCTGTACCAGTCGGCCAAATGGTATGTCTGGGCTGCTTTGTTGTTCTTCGTCTCCCCCTCCCACTATCGCCAGGTCTCTCCCCTGTGTGTTGCTCCCTACAGTGTCTTCCGGCCGCTGATACAACACGTGCTATAGGGCTGCTGAACTCCTCGATTCGCTCCCAGATCCCGACGACGACGACGACGACGCCCAAGAAGCTTCCCACGCCGATCGTGCCACCGCTGATTCATGTCCGTCTGTTATTCTTTCTACCGGCAACAAGGACCCCGAAGAAGCTGCTCTCGAGGCTAAGGAAACAAACAAGTACCTGCTGGCTAAGTCCTTTTTCGACTGCCGCGAATACGACCGATGCGCTGCCGTCTTCCTCCCTGATTCTCTGCTTGGCGGCATCGCCGATAATAAGAAGAACTCCAAGTCTAGGCGGGCCCAGGCTTCTGCTTCCGATTCAGCCAAAGCCTCGCCCACCACCGGAAACCCTTCTTCCAGTCAAATCCCCCTGCCCAAGATCAGCCAGCGCAGCCTGTTCCTCGCTCTCTACGCCAAGTTCATAGGGGGCGAGAAGCGCAAAGAGGAGGACACTGAAATGGTCATGGGCGCCCAGGATCTCGGCAATGTCGTCAATAAGAACCTGATAGCCGTCGGCCGCTATCTCGAACGATGGTTCTCCGAGCCTGACGCAGCGCAAAGAAGCCAGGGCTGGCTCGAGTATCTGTAAGCACGCCCCAACTGCCACCATCTGTCCGCCCGTCCACCCGTCCACCCGTCCTCTTGGCGGCTGTACCGCGCCGCCAGCTAACCAGCTTCGCCTTTCTCACAGCTACGGCATGGTCCTGGCAAAAGACTCCAACGACCAGAAGGCCATGGAATACTTCATCAACAGTGTCCATTTGTTCCCAATGAACTGGGGCTGTTGGCTGGAGCTGACCAACATCGTCACCCGCTCCGAACTCCTCAACGAAATCACGGCACAACTCCCACAGAACATCATGTCGTTCATCTTCCACGTCCACACCTCTTTAGAGCTCTACCAGCACTCCAGCAACCTGCTCAACTCGCTTGAACAGCTCATCATGATCTTCCCTACCTCGGCCTTCCTGCTCACCTGTACCGCCCTACTCGCCTACCACGCCAAGGACTTTTACGGCGCCGAACAAACCTTTAGCAAGCTCCTTGCCCTGCACCCGCACCGCCTCGACTCGCTGGATCACTATTCCAATATTCTCTATGTTCTGGGCATGCGGCCCAAGCTGGCCTTTCTCGCCCACCTCTGCTCCAACGTCGACCGCTTCCGCCCCGAGTCTTGTGTGGTTATCGGCAACTACTACTCGCTGCTGTCTATGCACGAAAAGGCCGTCCAGTACTTCCGCCGTGCACTTACCCTCGATCGGTCCTGTCTGTCGGCCTGGACGCTGATGGGCCACGAGTATGTTGAGCTCAAGAACACCCACGCTGCCATAGAGTCTTACCGCCGTGCTGTCGACGTGAACCGCCGCGACTATCGTGCCTGGTACGGCCTTGGCCAAACATATGAAATGCTGGAAATGCACGCCTATTCCCTCTGGTACTACAAGCGCGCCTGTGGGCTGCGTCCGTGGGATGGGAAAATGTGGATGGCCATTGGAACGTGCACCCAGAAGATGGGACACTACCAAGAAGCCATCAAAGCCCTCAAGCGCGCACTCATGGCTGACGCATACTACGAAATGGGAAGCTCGCCCGCCAGTGGCGACAACTTTCGCGTTCGTGGAGTGCCGCGCCAAATGGATCCCGAAGTCCTGCTGCAGATTGCTCTCATGCACGAACAGCTTGATGACATTGCCACCGCCAAGGCCTACATGGAGCTTTGCATGGCCCAGGAAGTAGGAGGCGTCGCAGCCGCCCAGGCTCTTTCTTCCGACATGCAGCTTCTACCCGCCGGCGCTGCTGGGCCCTCATCAACACCCATGCGCGATTCCCTTGCTGCCGATGATACCGTCATGTCGGACGACGACCCCACGCCGCTCGTGGCCCCCACATCCGCTCCGCCCACCCCTGCTGCACCGCCGTCCTCCGCCGACTCTGGCCCTGCCGAAGGCACCGGCGTGACCGTAGCCACATCCAAAGCCCGCATGTGGCTCGCACGCCACGCCCTACAAACCGGTGAATACCTCACGGCCAGCCGCCTCGCCAACGAACTGTGCGAAGACGGCGTCGAAGTCGAAGAAGCCAAGGCCCTTGCACGCGATGCCCGCGCCCGTCTCGAGGCCGCCCCCGCCCCCGCCCACGCAGGCCCAGGCCCAGGCCCAGCACACCCCCGCAGAGGCAGTGCCAGCGGCGGTCTCATGGCCGGCGAGCGTGACTAGCGAACCGCGCCCCCGTTCCCATCCGACCGCTCCGCCTTCCCCGCCTCAGCCCTCCCCCACCGCACCAGCGGGCTTTTTGCCTCTGCCTCTGCCTCTGCCTCTGCCTCGCCCATAACCCTCTTCCACACCCCCCACCCCCCCTCCCGCCGCAGTCTCTCTGCCATCATCGGCCTCGCCACCAACCGCCCCTCGCTCGATGAATACCTCGATTCCATGCTCCACCCCCACCCCGCCGACGTCGACGCGTCTACTCCGCGCCCGACACCCATGCCATTGCCAATGCCTACAACGTTCCCGCTTCTCCCGACGCATTCCTCGTCATCCTTGTCGTCTCGCCACACCCATCGCCTTACCACTCCGCACTATTCTGCCGTCCACTCCATTCACGCTCACTCCAGCGACCGTGAATTTGACCGCTCTTCTTCTCCCAACTTTCCTTACCACCCCTCCTCTCGTTTCCTATCTGATGATGATGATGATGATAATCGTATTTCTTCCTCTAGAGTCCATGGTATATAGACGGGCTTCTGCTTCACTCAGTCTTTTATTTTATGCTCATTCTGCTAGTATTCATGCGTCTCCACTTTTGATTAATACATGGATAACCCTAAAACATGGCTTTGCCATGGCTTGGTTGAACTCACCTTTGTTCTCAGTAGGCCCAGACCATCACGTGACCCCAATACCACAAATCTCCAAACACCCCAATATACTAGACGCCTCATTCAAAGTCTTGCAACACGATCACAAACTCAAATTCAAAGCAAACATGTCAAAGTCGAGTCTATAAAGAAAAAAAAAAGAGAATGTGTGTGTAAGTCCCATCCCCGTCCGCACGAAACCCAGAACCACCATCTACCATCACAAAAACGCTATCTTGAAAATAGAAACAGGAGTAAAGCACAAAATCTTTAGGATTCCTTGATGCTTGAGGCACCGTCAAACTGTATCAAGTCTAGAACACCATGCCAAAGACGCCGGCAATCACCAGAGTAGCAGCCCAGCGAATGTTGAGCGTGAGGGCCGAGGCAGCACCCTTGACAGGGGTAGGCTTCTCACCGTACTTGTCCTTCTTGTCATCGTTCTTGCCACCCTTCTTGCCCTTCATCTTCTCCTTCATCTTCTCCTTCAGGCCCTTCTTCTTGCCCTTGTCCTTCTTGCCCTCCTTCTTCTTGTCACCCTTGCCCTTCCACCACTTGTGCTTCTTGTCCTCCTTCTTGGGCTCCTCGCAAGGCTCGGGCTCATAAGAGGCAGGCTCCTCAGGCTCACAGGGTTCAGGCTCGTAAGACTCAGGCTTCGAAGGCTCCTCAGACTCACAGGGCTGGGGCTTGGAAGGCTTCACAGGCTCTTCCGAGCCGTAAGGGGCGGGCTGGTAAGTGTCGGGCTTGTAGGGCTTCTCGGGCTTCTCAGGCTCGTAAGGCTGGGGCTTGGAGGGCTTCGCAGGCTCCTCCGAGCCATAAGGGGCGGGCTGGTAAGTGTCGGGCTTGTAGGGCTTCTCGGGCTTCTCAGGCTCGTAAGGCTGGGGCTTGGAAGACTTCTCCGACTCGCAGGGCTCGGGCTTCGAAGGTTCATCATCGCAGGGCTCGGGCTTGGAAGGCTTCTCAGACTCGCAAGGCTCAGGCTTGGGGGGCTTCTCCGACTCACAAGGCTCGGGCTTGGAAGGCTCCGAAGAAGAAGGCTGATCATCTTGATCGGGCTGGCAAGGTTCAGGTTCGGGTTCAGACTCGCAAGGCTCCTCAGTAGGCTCGGACTCGCAAGGCTCCTCGCTCGTCGGAGCAGGCTCAGGAGACGCGCCGTAGCCACCCTTGTGGCCCCGAACCGCCAGACGGTGGGCGCTGGCAGGAGTAATGACGGACGAGCTGGGAGTAACTGAGGGGCGGGTGATGGTGCTCAGAGTAGTTTGAGGACGCTTTCCTTCAGGTGAAGAGCCCGAGCCGTTCAGCATGGCAATAGGAGCATCCGATGCACGGCTAAGAGAGGCACTGAGGGCAGCATTTTCCATCGAGTTGGCAAAGGAAACATCAATGCCGCCATCAGACTCAGAAGAGGGGGCCGAGGATGCAGCACGAGTACGGGACGCGTAAACAATGCCCGGAGGAGAAGCAGAGCTGGTGCGGTGGTGGTAAGGCCGGTTGGTAGGCTTATGCTTGGAGTCACCCCAGCCACCCCAAGGAACAGTGACAACAGTGGTCAGAGCAATAGTGCGCTCAGTGTGGCAGGGTGAGTAAGAGGGAGAGGGGGAAACGGTGATGTAGGTAGTGAGGATGGACGTCTCGTGTGTGCCCGCAGCAGTGGCAGTGACAGTCGCGGGAATCGTGATGGCCTCGGTAACAGTGGCCGGCACAATGACCGAGGTGGTGATAGTTTCCGTCTGGTGTTCGCCAGGGAGAGTAGAAAAGGCAGTGGTAGTCACAGGCTCGGTGACAGTGACAGTTTGCTCAGTGTCATAGCCGGGGGCGGTAGCGGTAACAGTCTCGGTCTCAGCCACGGTAACAGTACGCTCGGTGTCATAGCCAGACACAATAGAGGTAACAGTCTCAGCGACAGTGACAGTGCGCTCAGTGTCGGAGCCGGGAGCAGTAGTGGTAACGGTCTCGCCAACAGTGACGGTGCGCTCAGCGCCGTAGCCAGAAATGGTGGCGGTAATAGTTTCACCCACAGTAACAGTACGCTCGGTGTCAACACCAGGAGCAGTAGTAGTCACAGTCTCGCCCACGGTAACGGTGCGCTCAGTGTCATAGCCAGGGGCGGTAGTGGTAACGGTCTCGCCCACAGTAACAGTGTGCTCGGTATCAGCGCCGGCAGCAGTGGTGGTTACAGTATTGTAGGCAGTGGTGGTCTTGACGCTGGTATGGGTGACACGCTCGGTCACAGTGGTCTCCTCAACGTCGTAACCCTGGCCATAGGGGTGAGGGTAACCGGGCTGCTTGTACTCGCCCTGGCCAGAACCGGCAAGCTCCGAGTCATCACGCTTGATGTTGCTACCAGGAAGAGCAGCAGCGTTCACCGCAGAGGCGACTCCCACAACGGGAAGTACCGTGCGGAGGAACTTCATTATGATATTGATGAATGAAGAAAGAAAAAATGAGTGGAATGATAGTATGAGAAATAAGAAAACAAGGTAACAAATAGCCTTGGATAAGATGTGACTGAAGCTGCTGAAGAGAAAAGAAAGAAAGTAAAGTCTGGAGCCAAAGAGCGCGGCTGCGGGCACTCTTTATGTTGTTTCTGGTGGGCCATTGTGAACGGCAAAGGCAAGAGCCAATTTTGGCTTTGTCAACAACAAAGAATGAGCCTTTGTTGACTGTTTGCATGGCGTAGTGTGGGATACACATCTTGGCCGCCCTCTATGGTTGGTAGTTTCCTATGTGAGAACGTAACAGGTTTGCTGAGGCATCAACGAGAAGGCTGGCAGACATCAAGAGTGGGCTATTGCCTGCTTCAACTCTGTGAGCTGAGGTACCAGTTTGTTAGGCACAGGAGGAAAACACGCGGGTGATGTCCCGATTCAACTCACCTGCCGCAAGAAGCCTCCCTTCGTGTAGGGCTCCTGCAAAACATACTTGAGTAGGTGACCATTTCATGGCATCAAAAAGAGAGCGGGGGACGCGGCCTCTTTCTAGCCTTGGAACATGGACCACAGTACATCAGGGTTCGAAGCCACATGCCTTCCCTTCCGGGCTGTGTACAGAGATAAGAACAACACAAAGCACGGCAGCTACCAGCTTTGAAGAATGGCAGAGAAGAAGCTCGAAAATCAAGCTACGCTGGCTCAACATTGTTGCTTCGTACATTAAACAGCAACGCCGGTTTTGTTGGGTATTTCCAATCAATCAGGAAGGCGCCGAGTATGTGACAGAGAATACCTCACAGTGGGTACATTTCTGAAGCGAGTTGTTGCCCCCAAATCGCGGCCAGTCGAGTAGTCTATCAAGTGATACATGTACCGTGCACATGCGCGTTTGAGTGCCGAACTATCGCGGCAACATTGTTGTTTATCGAGTCCAGAAAATCCGGGAGCTTGTGGTCGATCACAGCATTGCTGCTATTAAAGTTCGGATCCTCCCTTTGTCATGGCATGTGCTTTGCCTGTTTGGGCCAAGTTTAAGGTGACACCAAAATGGCATGAGCTTTAAGCGAGTGAAGCTATGACCCAGACGTATACAAACACCCACATCAAAACAAGGAAGAACCCACACTTGATGGGCAAGCAGTTTCCGGTTTTGAAGACATGCAGAAATCTTCTGTGAGTCAAGACTTAGCAGTTGCTCAAGGCGATTCTGAGCAAATTCTACAGCTAAAAGGAAACTGTAGCATATTGAGCGGAGTCTCGGTCTTTCTGGTTTGCTTTTTGTCAAGTACTCCCGTTGCATGTTCCCATCAAGAAGAACGTCCATTGGCCTTTCCTAGATAAATAGAGAGATATAGAATGTAAAGGAACCATAGCGGAGGAATTGACCTAACCCGGTACGAAATCAATAGGAAAGGACCACCTGTAGGCATCAGAATCAACACCTTGTTGCTCGAGTAGTTGCTAATATGAAATGAAGGCGTGATTGCCCTAAAAGTTCAAAAAGAGGCTGGTTCGTTCTCATTCTACACAAAAGGCCGTCTCTATCAAGAAGGACCCGTAATCACGTGTCACGCTATGATTTCTCAAGCAAGCTACCTCCCTAGAGGGCTACCAGCAGCATGTCCTCTTTACTTGCTACGCTATTCGGTATACTAGGGTAAGTACATGAGTAGTATCTCGACCTGTTTTGCTTGTATTGTTTATAATCGTCCACAAAATTGTGGTATGCTTAAACACTAGGTAAGGCTGACTAAGAAACCAGCCTGTACTGTTTGGTCTTGAGAAAGAAGCCAATGGAAGCAATGCATTGGGGCGCTCCAACTCCATCCTCGGCTTGGTATCTTGACTACAGCTTGCCTGTTTCTTTGTAATAGCATGTGAATATTGTGCAGGCAGGGGCGAGCGGGAGAGGGGACGTTCAGTCAGTGGCGGAAATCTTTGTTTGCAAGAAGAACAAGAAACTTCCTATTTGCTTTATGATGACAACCAATGATCTGCCGCCAGAAAGGTGGGTTTCTGAAGCATCTGATTCTGCGGAGTGGCTCAAAAAAGAAACTGCAGTGAAGCTAGCGGTGAGTTGAAGCGGGGATTTCGGGTCTAGATGTTGAAAACTCTGGGTGGTCCACTTGAATATGCATGGCTGTTGCCTCAACAGCCTATCAAGCGGCATACTATTTTGGAAGGAATATGTGCAAACCGAGCCGGTTCCTGAAGCAGGAAATGGAGTAGATGGCCACAATATACGGCACTCAACAAAGAAAAATTTTACTTCTTTCCGTAGTAACAGCAGGGTTACATGAGAAGTTGCCTTGCGGTCAGGGCCAAGTGTTGGGAAGAAAGCAAACGGTGAAGGTATCTTGACAAACGGCGTGGGCCCACGCTTTCCTTCCTACAAAGAGTAGCCAGATAAGAACATCACAAGACATGGGGAGGGCAGGAACCTGGGGTGTTGCGTTTGTCGTGAGCTGTTGTTGCCGAGTGGAGGTGGGACACAGAAATCTCGATTTAGTGGGAGCGGTAAAGAACGGGCTATGCGTCTACCGCACGCAACTCTCCGCTGGCAGCAGACGAATGTGTGGCCAATTTTTGATTGGCTATAACAAGCAGGCCATCTAGTTAAATCCCAGTGACTCTGGTTCCGATGGGCTAGCACAAGTATTGTAAAGTACCAAGAGTGTACCGGAGCACAGAGGCGGGTATTGGCAGAAGACGGAGAAAGTTGCCTTGGTCTGGTAGGGTTACTAGTGCTGAGCGAACAGAAGCCACATCTCAGGACATCCGACTCGCATTCTTTGGTGGTGATAGTAGCGAGTTGTTTCAGCTTGATGAAAAATGCAGCTGGATTGGGAGCACCAGCCACGCAGCAATAAATAGCTACCAATGCATGTTAACTGATATCCATGGGTTCCCGAAGTCACGGATGCAGTACAATGGCTGTGTGGGCGAAGTACAACCCACGTCCAGGTATGGGCTGTGCAAGCAGAACTCGTAATAGGAGCCTCGTAATACAGGGAGGGGAAGATCCTGTAATCAATCGACTAATAAAGGCTGTCTGGGAGGTGATTTCGAAGAGGTTGAAAGAGGGTTATGAGCCGGGGCTGAAAGCGCAATGTTGTGTTTGAAGCTTGAGGGAGAAAGGAGAGAGAAAGGAGAGGGAAAGAAAAGCTTTAGGATTTTCTATCTGACAACGGGGTTTGTCATCTGCAAAGACAAGGCCAGACCTCGGGAAGTTCTTTGTCTAGATGTTCTAGCCTTGATCTACATGACAAGTTTCTGTCTGGTGTTCTGGGCAAAGGCCCGAGAAGAAAATTTTCTTTTAAAACAAGAGCTAGACCAAGACCGGGCTTGAAGCTGTAAAAAGAAAAAAAAAAGAAAAAAAAAAGAAAAAGGAAAAAACAGAAAAAAAAACAGAAAAAAAAACAGAAAAAAAAACAGAAAAAAAAAGATAAAAAAAAAA
>JADILG010000129.1:2452-40769 GCA_017591655.1 Thielaviopsis populi | reverse complement strand
GGGGGGGGTCTCATTAAGCTGTGGTGCATTTCCGTCTTTTCTCGCTCTTGTTCTTGTTCTCTCTTCGTTTAATTTCTTGTTCCTATATAACAAGTGATGACGGTGCTGCTTCCTGCTGGCTTGTCCTCTCTTTTTTTTTCTTCTTTTTTTCTTCCCCTTCTTCTCTTTTTCTTCTTTGCCTTCTTAACTGCTTAAACCTAGTTCCTTGTCTTGTTCCGTGCTGTCCGTGTTAATCGGACTTGTGGCCTTGTCTCGTGAAACACATTTCTTCCTCCTCCTTTTGCGCCTTTTCTTCTCACCACGTTCCGAGTATCTGTTGTGTGTGGTGGATGTGATTCCTTCGTCTTCGTTCTCGAGTGTCCCTTCTCTGTTGTGCCGTGTGTGTGACGCTTCCAACGCCCTCTTTTGCCTGCGTCTGGTGTCACTTACACCCTTCACCCCGCCCTATATTTGCATACCGAGATCTGAGACATACACAGCATTCTCGGCCCCCCCCCCCACCAACGCATATTTACATCAATATTGGCACCCACACGACGCCAACGCCGCCTCGTCTCACGTACTATCCACCATGACCACGGATATGGATCTCCATGGCCTGTTGTCAACGCCGCTCACCGAAGCCCTTGGAATCAAGCACCCTATCGTCCAAGGCGCCATGGCATTAACATCCGGCCCCCGTCTTGCCGCCGCCGTCTCCAACGCAGGCGGTCTTGGAATCATCGCCAGCTATCAATCCTCCCCGTCCGAACTAAGCGCCCAAATCGACGAACTTAAATCCCACCTGGATTCACCAAACCTGCCGTGGGGCATAAACCTCCCCATGATCAAGATCGGCAATGGAGCCCGCAAAACAAACCAAGACTACACCGGTGGCCGCCTCGAGGAGCTGCTGGACGTTGTGGCAGAGAGCGGCGCCAAGTTGTTTGTGGCGGCAGCCGGCTTACCATCACCGGAGACTATTGACCGCTTACACAACAAGGGCATGTTGATTGCTATCATGGCCGGCCACCCAAAACACGCGCGAAAAGCATTGGAACGCGGCGTCGACATCATCGCAGCCCAAGGCGCCGAGGCTGGGGGCCACACGGGGGACATTGGCACCGCTGTACTCCTCCCTTCCATCATCGACGTCGCACGCGAGTTCCACCCGCCCCTACTTTGCGGCAAGTCTGCCATTGTGGTCGCAGCTGGAGGCATAGTCGACGGCCGTGGACTGGCTTCAGCACTGGTACAAGGAGCCGCAGGCGCATGGATGGGAACACGCTTCATTGCGAGCGAAGAAGCAGCCACAAGTGCGCTACACAAGCAGGCTGTCGTGCAATGCGGCGTGGACGGAACACAAATGACCTACGTCATCACAGGCCGGCCGTTGCGCATCCGGCCAAACTGGTACGTCAAGAGCTGGCACGTCGACAAACAGGAAAAGATCCGGGACCTGTGCAGCAGGGGAATCGTGCCCATGAAGCTGGACCAGCGGGAAGGCCGCGAGACAGAGATGCCCTTCCTGATGGGCCAGGGCGCGGGTCTGGTATCAGACATCAAACCAGCAAAGGCCATTGTTGAGAGCTTGGTCACAGACGCCGTGACGCTGCTAAGACGAGGGGCCGAGTTTATACAAGTAAAATCGAAGCTGTGAGACGAAAGGGTGATGCGTGTTTTGAGCGTCGGGTGGTATTTCCGGTCAGTTTTGTATTTGGGCGGCAGCATTGCGTTGTTTGGAGTTGGTAATTATATATATATATATAGAGATGGTGGATATAATGTGAAATGAAGTCATGACTAGGGAGACCACGAGTTTGCTTTGCGGCCTTTCTTACTTTTCTTTACATCTTTAGTTCCCGGCGGTGCTGGTGCTGTGAACGAATGTGAATAGTGAGCAGGTTGTCTGGGTCTATGACGGCGAGTCAAAGCTGTCCACTGATAATGTCGCCTCAACAAAGTCTTCAAGCTCTTCCGTAACAGTCTTTAGCTTTTCTTTGACGACAAAGGCGCCCTCGAAGCCTACAATGTGTCTTGCCGGGGGGTTCTCGTGTCCGCCAATTGCAGCTAATGCATGGACTGTCTCCATGACGAGCCGGTCTACGGCAGCTGGGGGGAGCTTGGGGAATCGTGCTACAAGCTCAGGCTCAGGCTCAGGCTCAGGCCGAGACTGAGACTGGGATTGATTGGTACCCTGGTTCCGCCGCAATGATATGCCTCCTGAAACTGAAGGCGTCTTGTCTGGATGTGGCTGGGAGGGCATGGGTGGGATTGCAGTATCGGGGTTCATATTGAGAACCGTAGCCAACATATCTCTGATGCGAGGTGCTGGATTTGCGCTGGCGTCGTATGCAGCAAGCGGGGGAGCAAAGACAATCTTGTTGGTCAGGCTCTGTATCTCCTTGTTTGGCTGTACTATGGTCAGCTTGATATTGAATGGCGCAATCTCGTAAGCGAGTGAGTCGCAAAAGCCCTCGAGAGCCCAGGTTGCTGCCGTGTACATGGACATTCCGGGCGTTCCAATATGCCCGCCAATGCTAGTCAGCACCATAATGTGGCCGTTGTGCTGGGCGCGCAGT
Source organism: Thielaviopsis populi (assembly GCA_017591655.1). Taxonomy (NCBI): domain Eukaryota; kingdom Fungi; phylum Ascomycota; class Sordariomycetes; order Microascales; family Ceratocystidaceae; genus Thielaviopsis; species Thielaviopsis populi. The sequence continues at coordinate 38,208 of JADILG010000129.1, read as the reverse complement.
AGCGGCAGCGCTGCCTTGATGAAGTTGACTTGTGAAAAGAAGATGGACTCAAACTGCTCACGGACAAGATTACGCGTCACAGGTGTTGTAGAGAGCTCTTCAACAGTACCCACGATTGCTAAGCCCAATGTTAGCAGACACGTCTTCACGGCCACTCTGCCCGCAACTCACCTTCTGACTTGCAGCACAGCACAATGTCGATCTTGCTAAACACATGAACAGCCTCTGCCACTGCCGCCATGCACTGGCCCATACTGCGGCCGTCGCACCGGATACCGCGCAGGCGGTCCTTCCAGCCCTCGCGTTCTCGGCGCCCGCTTTTGCACTCTGTCACCAGCTCGCGGAACTCGGCGCTGCGGTCCTCATCTTCAATCTCGCTCGGCGGCAAGCAGGCAACCACATGGTCGCCGTGGGCTAGAAGAAGCCGGATCAGCCGGATCTGCAACGGCGACAGCGCCGAAGTCAAGAACCATGTCCGTGGTGAGTTGTGCGTTGCTAAGATGTGCAAGGTCAGCAGGCTGTTTGGTGCACAGTATATGTCATGATAGGGAGAAGGGCCACAAACGAAAGGCAGCGGCCGGCTTTGGCGTCGGCACGGGATCAGATTTGCGATCGCTCATCGTGAATGTGGTGACGTTGCAATTGTCAATTGTCGCCATTGCTGTGGCGAGACAGAGGGCCGACTTGGCTGAGGAAGGTGTTCAGACCCTAACCCTAAAACACGCCTCCACAAGCAAACGGCCAGATCCAGCATCTCTGTTGCTGTCCGCTCCGTTCCATTCCCACGATACGACCGCCTGACCGACCGACCGACCATCAACCTCAGACCTCTCAGCCTCGTCTTCTCTTCCATGCTTCTGGCCCATTCCCCAGCCTGGCTGTGAACATCCCTGCCTCATGTGTTTCCTCGTCATACCTTTTCCCTGTGGTGTTTCTTTTTGACGAGCCCCGCCATCTTTGCTTCTAACAAGCTGTTATCCAAATCCATCTGTCCCCTAATCAGGAGCTCCAAAGTGAAGCATTGATGTTCTTGATCCTGTGATCTTTCTCGTTGTGCCCTTCGAAACGTCTCTCTCAACACACGACCGCCGCCGGATTGCCGCTACTCCAATCAATCAACGTCTTGCCAGCGCGTTCAACATTTCTCTCCCAAACCACTTCAATTCCGCCAGTCCCCCCGCGCGCGCGCTACCACCGCCTACATTATACTACACCCTTCCGCTCTCCACGGAAATGCGATCATGAACACCGTCGACCCCATGCTCCCTTTTGCTCCGGCGCGGGTGAGAACCCTGCTGCTCCCCCTGGGCCCTATCCGCAGCGAACGCTTTGCCCTGTTTGCCGACAAGCTGCAAGCTGAGGCTATTGTACCATTGCGCGATGTCGCTGCCGACCCTCGCCCTCACCGGAGTAAGGAGCCTCTCTTTCCCAGCGAGGTGGTGTAGCCAGCCTCGGCGCCATTGATGTGCTGGCCCTTGATTTCTGACTGCTGACTCTGCAATCATCTGTAGACATGTTCACGCCTATGACGTACCCCAACGGCGCCATATTCTACGAGTTTTTGACCTATATGCCTCCCGTATCGCAACTCTCTCTGTCGCCATTCGACCTGTACCGCGAGCCTCTTGTCGTCTTAGCCATTGCCGATGGCGCAGAACTCACTCGATCGACATATAGCACCAGTGCTTCCTCTGCAAATTCTGCTGCAAGCCTCACCGAAAAGAACATCCGGGCCCTGTACCAAGAGCTAGAAGGCCTTCGAGACCAGTACCACCGCGCCTTGGCTCACCAGGTTGTGCTGTTCGAGTACGATTCAAACCCAGAAAAGATCATATCCATCCCCGAAGGCATCGTGCCAATTCCCAGCATCACCACCGCAACAAGCACTACGCCAAAAATGGTCATGTGTGATATGTCGTCCGCACTGCTGGCGGAAATGCAGACAATGGCAAAGTCCATCGAGGGCATCGGCTACGTCGACTCGCCTGGCCAGGTCTCAGCAGCCCGTGGCCGTGCTCTTCCTGATGAGTCGCGAAGGAACTCCCAGGTCTCCTCGCCTATAGCACGATCTTCAGCCGGCACCGAAGCGCGTAGTCTAAGCCGCATGTCCATGCCCCCCCTCAAAACATCGCTATCCAACATCTCCAAATCAAGGCCGCGGAGGCCTTCCAACCCCGTAGCAGAGAATGCAGTTGTCGAAGGCCACGACAGCGGCCGCTCAACACCAGAGGCTTTTGGATCAGGGTCCCGTACCGCAACGCCCGATGGCTTTCGCTCACCTCCCGCGGAGCGAATCAGCGTGCAAGGATTTGGTTCTAACGGAATCAATGAGAAGCTCCGCCAAAAAGGGAAAAGCCGGGTACAAATCGTCATTGGGTCAATGTACTTGCAGTGCGGGCGCTGGAGCGACGCTCTCAAGGAGCTGTCCGAAGGAGCGTCAACTTCACGGGCCCTCAACGATCACATCTGGCACGGAAAGGCGTTGGAGTTGATTCTATGCTGCCTGTTTGCGCTTGGCTGGGCGGAACTAGAGTTCTCGATTCCCCAGGTATGTACTGCGGCGTTGGACCGGCCCATCCCCGAGGCTAAACCGAGCCCAAGCTTTCCGGACCAGCCACGGCATTTACGTGCGCTACAGGCAATCTTGCCAGATCTCCTGGACCGCATTCTGGGCTTGTACTCCCGGGTCTCTGCCGAAAAGCTGCCCCAACTGCCCATGTCCGAGGCAATCATAAGATTTTGCAAGACCATGAGCGCCATGCAACATACAGACGGACTGCTGAACAAAGCCTGCTTCGATATATTGGTCGAGGGAAAATGGCCAGAGAAGCAACTGACTACCTCTCCCCGATTTACAATTACTCCTACCCGCCAGACCATTATCACCTTGCTTTTCAAAGCCTTCCCGGCATCTTCTACTGAGCTGCTCACCGTTGTTGACCGTGCCGCAATCCTCAGCGGCATTTGTTTTGTTCTTGGGAAGATAGGGTACCACCGTAAAAAGACCATGGTCACCCGCGAGCTCATGTCGGTACTCATTAGCGGCCTGGTTGAGGCTCGGACACGTGGTGCAGCAGATGTGGGCATACATCCAGCTGCCGGTCTGGTCTCTTTAACCGGACCTGGTGCACACACAAAAGGAGCAACGCTGGAATTGCAAGAGGAGGATGTTGAGCAAGGCATCAACAACTTGCTAGATGTTATGTGCCGTAACTACGGCGTCATTGACTTTGAAATGCCCAGCAAAATGGGCTCCCCGGCCAATCACACCGAGGAAATAGAAGCCATTATCTCTCGTATCCGGAGACAGTCGGCTGCAAGACTCTACGGCTTTCCCGGTGTGAAGCTGAATATGCTAAGGGCGTGCATAAACTTCTGTGAAGCTCTGCCAGACTTCCAGGGCGTTCTCAAGTATTCTAGTGACCTTTTGCGGACGGCTGGCTCGGGAGTCGCACCAGGGCCCAGGGGAGACGATGCTTCGCCCATGATCCCCCGGGAGGAGCAGACAAGACTGCTGACTAACATCTCCAAAACGTATGAACTGTCTCGTCGGCTAGGCGTGGCTGATTTGGCAGGAGAATACTGGGACGAGTTTTTAGTCCGCGGTGTTAGTCTTGAGCCGTTGCCCGAAGCGAAGGCACCTGTACAGCATGCAAAGAGCGTCATTCCCGGTGTCACGATTTCTCGAACATCTCAAGACGTCAACCCATTCATCTACAACCCTTTTCTAAAGGTGGATGAGAAGCAGGCTCAACAAAATCTAGTGGCCATGGAGCCCGCAACATTCAAGGTCACGTTACAGAACCCCTACGACATCGAGGTTAACATTGAGAGCATCTCGCTGGTTGGTGAAGGCATCAAGTTTGAGTCCTACAAGGAGCATGTGGTTATCGGGTCATACCGAACCCACGTAGCTCGCATTGTCGGCATCCCTCAAGAGGGCGGGACACTGAAGATCACCGGTGCCCGTATCAAGGTGCATGGCTGCCGCGAGCGCGTGTTCCCCATCATTCACGACCGATGGGTCCCATCACCCGACGCCAAAATCAAGGCCATAGGAATGCAGGCGTTGCAACACGCAATTGAAAACGAGTCCCTGGGATCCCCGTCACTGAAGCCAAGTCCACTTGAACTCCAGGTGATCAACGAGCAGCCACTGGTGGTCTTGAAGTCTACAACCCTTCCCCAGTCTTCTATCATGATCTTGGAAGGCGAGCGGAAACGGTTCCGGGTCACCCTGGAAAACACGTCCAAGAAAACGGCAGTTGACTTTATTCTCTTCTCGTTTGACGACTCGACACAGGCACCTCTCCGAAGTGCTTTGCAGAACAGAGACTCGACGCCCAGTGAGATGTACGAGTACGAGTTGATTCTGATGAAGAAGCAGGTGTTGCGTATTCATAAGCAGCCAGACGAAAGACGGTACATTGCACCTAGGAGCTGTGTCACGTATGAGTTTGAGATTCTGGGCAAGCCTGGACTCACATCAGCGTCTATACAAATCGACTATGCACACCTGGGGAACAACACCGATGACGTTGGCCCCAAGTTCTATACTCGCCGCATCAGCCTCCCGATTACAGTCACAGTCAATGGCAGTGTTGAGATTTCGCGGTGTGATATCGTGCCTCTTTTCGGCAAAGTACCTGCACCTCTCTGGGACCATGTACATAGTTCAAGACTACCATCGCCGATGCCGTCGTCGTCATCGTCATTGTCGTCTTCTGAAGATATATCCAGAGAGAAAGAGACTGCGCCCGACGACTTTTGTCTCCTGTCTCTTGATCTACGGAATATCTGGCCCAGCAACATGCAAGTAACCATCACAGCCGGTGACGGCGTCTGCGTCGAGGAGTCCGTGCTGCCAGGTAATACGACGCGGGTGGTTTTACCCATACGTCGGGTTCACTTGGAAAATCCCCATCTTGCCATTCCAGTCCTCAACCCGAACCGCAATCGACAGTTTGTAGTTTCAGCTAGCAAGGTCGCCCCCGACTTTGAACGCAATGTGCGCGAGGCCTTTTGGTATCGGGAGCACATCTTGGATAACCTTCAGGCTACATGGAGAACAACCAGCGGGCCAAAGCATAGCGGAGCTGTTGAGCTACGGAGCATCAGATTGACGGCACGCATGATTGAGGCAATCAAGGTAGAAGACGTCAGCATCGACATGACCCTCGAGGACGAAGATGGAAACGATACCGGCAACATGATGGCTGTTGATGCCTTTTCCCAGGTCCGCGTACGCGTCACAAACCGCTCGGCCAATCCGATTTTCCCGTTGCTGCGTCTGGTTCCGGCGCTATGCCACCGGCCTGCAAACATGGCCATGGAAAGCACGCGCAAGTTCGCTTGGAACGGCACGCTGCAACGCCGGCTGCCATTACTCGATGCCAAAGGCAGCACCGAAGTTGTTCTGGGCTTCACGGCACTGTCCCGCGGCAAGTTTGAGATTACGGCCAGCGTGGAAGAGGTAACGCTGTTTGAGAGCGAAAGTGACAAGGCGGAACGCGTCAAAAAGGAGCAGGGACGCCAGAGAGCCGATACCGAAGCGCTGATGGAGGCGGCAGTAGCGCTGGGCATTAGGGAGCGGAGAATATGGCACACGCGGCAGCCGTTTGTATTTACAGTGGTGGACGAACTATAACGGCGTCGGCCACACATTGGGAAGCCGGACTCGAAGCGTGCCGGCGTTAATTCAAACGAGTCCGTCCAGTTTTCGTTACATGGCACATAATCTTGCAATCTCTCTTACGCCGCGGGTTTCCGCTTCTAGCCACAATGTGCGGCACATGCTCACTTGAGCCGAACAATGCTGAGAAAAGCCACTGGGCAAAGGCGGACAAAAGGGAGAGGGAAAACAAGGAAGAGAAGGCTCTTTTGTGCCGTATGATATTATTCGCAAAGTACAGAAAGCCAGAGCTTGAATTCCGTGAGCCATACATCTCTGCCATGCTAACCCTATTGAGCAGCCTGGTCGTCTGAAGCATAACCTGAAGCCAACCCTAATCTTGCCGATAGCGTCTCTGTCCCACCTGCGGCAGAACTTGTCAAAAGCTTCGTCAAAGCCTTGGCACGACTTACATGCAAACCTCGCCATAGGATTTACACATGCAGCAAGCCTGCATTCTCCATCGGGCTTTTCTTTTTTCTTCTCCCTCTAGAACCGACAAGGGCCCAAGCAGCCCCCAAATCTCGCAATGGCAGTGCTGTCCAGTGGCCGTCGGATCCTCTTCCTCGACGCCTATGACTCCTTCACTAACAACATTGTGGCGATGCTGAAGAGCATGCCGGGCGTCAGCGTCAGCGTGCTCAAGGTTGATGCGCCGTCGGTATATGTCGAGCCGCGCACAGCCGAAGCCGTCGGCCGCTTCAGACGGGAACTCGGCCGCTTCGACGCCGTTGTGTGCGGGCCTGGCCCGGGCTCTCCGGACTGCGCGGCGGATGTGGGCCTGATGCGCTGGCTGTGGGGCATCAGCGACGAGGGCGCCGAGCCCATGATCCCCGTCTTGGGAATCTGTCTGGGCTTCCAGAGCATGGCATGCCACTTTGGCGGGTCAATCAGGCGATTACGAGGGGGCCTGCATGGGATGGTGCGGCCAATCACACATGCGGGGCTGGCCACCTCGTCCGCGCCGCTGCTGGAGTCCCTTGAAGTCTCGGGCGGCAATATCTTCTCTGGCGTTGAGGCCTTTAATGCCACTCTCTACCATAGCTTGTGTGTTTCACTCGGCCAGGATGACGTCCCGCCGGCAGAGTGGGAAACACAGCAGTGGTCTTCATTCTCTGCAGCACCTGATCTTGTTCCCCTGGCATGGCACACAGAAGAACGAGACGGCCAAGAGCCGGAGCGAATATTAATGAGCGTCAAGCACATCACGCGTCCGTTATGGGGAGTGCAATACCACCCCGAGTCCGCCTGCACTGAAGCCGAAAACGCCAAAGCAATTGTCAACTGGTTCGAAGCTGCAACTCGGTGGAACGAAAAAACACACCGCATCGTCAAACGAGACCAGGACCCAGAGTTTGCAGTGAACTGTCTGGCTTCAAGTCATCTCGAGGCATTGACAGCTTTTCGAGCCACCAAGCAAGGCGAACGGCCCGAGCACGAGACCGAGACCGAGACCGAAACCCAGATCTACACTCGACTGGCCCAGCGTAAGCTCAAGCTGCCGCCGGGGATGGAGACGCCGGATCTTTTGGAGATCTTGCAATGCCCCTCTGGCGATCAGATTATTCTTGACTCGTCCAACCACGATGTCGAGCTACCTCCCAAGACGTCTGACGTCCGTGGTGCTCATAGCATTGTGGCGCTGGATGTCGGGCAGGCTATGCATATCGAGTACCGGGTAGCCTCACCTTTTGCAGTCTCTGTACAGCCTCTAGGCGCAAATGCATCCGGAAAGATCCGGACAGTGATCCCATTTCAAGACCGCTTTGAGAACATATGGCAGCTGCTAGCAGAGCTTCTAGAACAACGCAAGATTCCCGCGCCGGAAGATGAGGGGTCCTCCAGTCCCTTTGTCGGTGGCTTTTTGGGGTACTTGACATATGAGATGGGCTTGGAAAACATACATGTCAAGCTGGCAAGTGATAACAGAGCCCACAATCGGCCTGATCTTTGTTTTGCGTGGGTGACCAAGAGCTTGGTAGTCGACCACCGCGAAGGCTCAGTCTATGTACAACACCTCAAGCATGAAACAGACGCCAGGCGTCTAGATGACGACTCTTGGATTGAGGCCACTATCGAGAAGCTCCAGTCGTCGGCTCTCTGGAGGCATGCACTTGCCAAGGATAACGACACGGCTACTCATGCGTCCATGAACAAATCTCGAGTGCCCTCCAACAACATCATACCCAGCGAAGAGTCTCTAGCTCGCCCTGGCGTGGTCGTCCCGTCCGCCAAGAACTACTGTGATGGTGTTTCTGCCTGCCAGCAGTACATTGCAGCTGGCGAGTCCTACGAACTTTGCCTAACAGACCAAACTACAATCTCTTTGCCCCTTCCACCCTCCATGTCGCCGGATGCCCGGCGCTGGCACATATTCCGGTCCTTGCGCAAACGGCAGCCCGCTCCCTTTGGATCATACATTCGCCTTGGATCTGCGACCCTGATAAGCTCCTCGCCCGAGCGGTTTCTCAACACACAACCCAATGGACTGTGTACCATGCGTCCCATGAAGGGGACGGTCCGCAAGTCCCAAGCAGTCCAGACCATCCAGCAGGCAGAAGAGCTGCTTCATGTGCCCAAGGAAATTGCAGAGAATCTGATGATTGTAGACTTGGTCCGGCACGACTTGCAGACAGTGTGTGCAGCGGGTGATGTGGCGCCCACGCATCTCATGAAAGTTGAGGAGTATGCAACAGTGTTCACCATGGTCACGGTAATCAAGGCCCAAATCCCCCATTACGGAGCGTACACTGGCCTTGACGCCCTCGCTGCCAGCTTCCCCCCTGGAAGCATGACGGGAGCCCCTAAAAAGCGCAGCTGTGAGATTCTCACGGCCCTTGAGCAGGGACAGGAGCGAAGCATGTACTCGGGCGTGGTTGGGTACATTGATGCGACTGGCCGGGCTGACTGGAGCGTGACGATCCGCAGCTTGTTTAGCTGGGATGACGAAGCCACCGTGGATGAAAATGGGCAGAGAACAGAGCTGTGGCGGATTGGCGCAGGCGGAGCGGTGACGACGCTGAGCACGCCGGAAGGGGAGACGGCGGAGATGTATCTCAAGCTGGCTGGGCCACTGGGGGCTTTGGAGTCTTTGCATCTTTAAAGGTTCGGGGGATTTTGCGCTGCGTAGTCGGGAGGGACTTGCTTTATATGATTAGTAGCGATGGGTGGCAGTTTGGGCTTAGACTATATGGACTCAGAACAAGATAGCATTTCAGCGACGGCACGCCTTTTTAGGGGGCATTATCATAGACGGATACATGAGACAAGTGATACGATACGACTCGAAGAAAGGAAAAAAAAAATCAGAATGGCTAGAATGTAGGAAAGAAGATGATAGAATTACAAAAGGCATTCCATCTCGAAGTAACTGAATCGTTGGAGACACAACCCAGGACTGCCGGCCAAAGTGGCGATTCAAGACAGCCCACGAAACAAAGGCTCATGCGTGACGCGGTTTAAAAGTCTTGCTCCTCGGTAAAGAACATGCCGAAGCTTATGATGGTGCCGTAGATGAGAAGACCGCCGACTATCGACATGATCATGGCCTCGACTTGGATCAGCGCAGCGTGGGCAAGGATAATCGGCAAAACTGGGATTGCGTTAGTGTTCCAGCACCGCTGATGAGGTCATCCTCTCCCCGGCGCACATCAGCCCGGTAACGAATTGGAAAAAAAAAGAGACTTACCGGCACCCATGACGACCAGGAAGCCCGTCGCAAAGCGGCCAATATCGGACACGGCCGACGCGTCGTTATCGGCGAAGGCGTCTCGGCTTGCACACTGGCCACAAATCCAGTTTGGCAGAGGCGCGGCCACGTACGTCGCGACGACAAATAGAGGGTAGTACACCTTGAACAGGGCACATGACAGGATGACCAGGAGGAATCCTAGCGCCAGCACAAAGGAGAGCGCAATGATGGTCTTGAGGCCGGCCGTGGACATGTTGGCGAGCCGAGTTGTTTATTGGGGGCGACTGAGAACTGGCACAGAGGGGAGCAGAACTGCGGTTGAGGCGGGGTGGGCACGGACGAGGCTGCGAGAGAAATCGGCGGTCGGTATTATCAGGTGACGCGGGGGAGGGGGGGATGTTGTCGAGGTCGATGGTAGAGAGTCTGGCAGGATGGAGAATCGCGATAAATGCTTGGTGAAGCAAAGACGGCAATGAAAGCTTCGAGCTGTCGAGGTTCAAAGTAACCCGAGTCCAAGCTCAGGCTCTAAACCCTAAAGGCACACGGAAAATAGGCGAGGGTAGAAGGGCGCAACGGCAGACAGGAAGCCGAGTGATTCTTGTGTGGATGTCGGGTGGAATATGGCTGACGCGATGTAGATGCAGCCGACTGAGTGATAGCTTTGCGTGGAGTTCATAATCGTTGAGTGTTAAGTGACGTGATGAGGTGGACGCAAGTTTTGGCAGCCTGGAGAATGAAGACGTCACGTGACTATGATATGGAAGCAAGACCGCACTCTTGAAGCAATGCACAGAAAAACAATAAACGGCCAGTAGCTGAGCAGCTATTGAGCCACAAGATACACCAGTTTATACATGGCATACACACAGCATCGCTGCAAGCCGCCATGACCAGCCCGGAGGTTGTGTTGTCTGTTGTCTGTTGTCTACCTGGTCATCACGATGATGCCGTCAGTCTGGCTGCCACTGCCGGCCCTCGCCCGCCAGCTGGCATGACCTGGGCCAGCGTGGATGACATAATCTAGTCACATTTGGGTCTGGCATACAAGGGGCTACTATAGAGGTACCGTTGTACCTGTGTACCATGTACCACTCATACTGCAACGAAAGCTCAAGCTGCCTAGCCTTAGCCTTGAGGTCCTCCTCTGGAATTGACGACATTAACGACAGCCTTGGGGCAGCTCCATCTCTAACCAAGCCTTGATACCAAGCCAAGCTCCCAACCCAAGTTTTCTTTTCTTTGCCATTGAGTTGCTTGCTCCCGCGCTGGACTCTGCTGTGCTTCTTCTTTTGTTCCTTTGTTCTTTTCTTCGGTTCTACACACTACCGACGATTTAATTTGACGTCTCTTCTGCTTTCCGAGCAGAGCCTTGCTTCTGAACAACTCCCCTCCTTCAACCTCGCCCGTACGCACATATAACCACGACCAAGCCGACGACACCATGTTCCGCAACAACTACGATAACGATACCGTTACCTTGTATGTTTTCTGTCTCGCTACCGAGTCTGTCGCTCACCTGGCTGCAGCTCGTGCCACGAGCTTCACTACCCGTGATGCCCTCAAGGCCTTCGTTCGGCTCAGCTGCACCTAGCTATTGGCCAGCTCCCACCATTGAAGCCACATGCTAACGTCGATTTCAATTTGCAGCTCGCCGCAAGGCCGTATCTTCCAGATCGAATATGCCGCCGAGGCAGTGAAGCAGGGCTCCGTTGTGGTTGGCCTGACCAGCAAGACACATGCCGTGCTGTGCGCAATCAAGGTACGCACGCCTACACACCCTCACATACCGATTACAACCCACAACCCACAACCCACAACCCACAACCCACAACCCCGTCATCCATGCACTCTCCAAGAGTATCACAAGGCTAACTAACAATCACACCTCTTCTCTACAGCGCAACGCCGAAGAACTCTCCTCATACCAAAAGAAGCTTTTCTCGATTGACGAGCACCTCGGCGTGGCTATTGCCGGCCTGACGTCAGATGCCCGCGTTCTCTCCAACTTTATGAAGAACCAGTGCCTCAGCTACCGCTTCACCATGAACCGCGCCATGAAGGTGGGCAACATTGTCAACGAAATCGGCGACAAGGCGCAGTACAACACACAGCACTACGGCAAGCGGCCCTATGGCGTGGGCCTGCTCGTGGCTGGTGTGGACGAAGATGGCCCCCACCTGTTTGAGTTCCAGCCCAGCGGAATGACGGAGGAGGTGCTAGCCTTTGCCATTGGTGCGCGCTCGCAGATGGCCCGCACGTATCTGGAGCGGAACCTGGACAAGTTTGCCGACTGCAGTCGTGACGAGCTGATCCACCACGGCCTGCTGGCGCTGAAGGAGTCGCTGGTTCAGGACCGCGAGCTGACGGTCGACAACACCAGTGTGGGATTTGTGGGCTGTGGCGGCCCGAAAAACAAGGTCACTGAGCCTTTCAAGGTGTACGACGAGCAGGCAGTCAAGCCATGGTTGGATGCTCTGGAGGCGAGCGAAAGCGCGGCGCAGGCCGAGACGGAAGAACAGGGCGCGGATGCCGATACTATGGACACGACCAGCTAAGCACAGTCGCGGGCGGGCTGTGCAGTTATGACTCGTAGAGAAGAATGACATGACAATGAAGCATACACGACGCTATGATGCTCGGAGCATGTGACTGTGTTCCTTGTATAGTGATTAACCACGGCGATTGTGTGCATTGTTGGTATTACTATAATATCCAAAATGATCATGTTGGCCGCAGTGAAGCGAAAACAATAACCTGATAAACAAGACGTCTATATAAGAAAAAAAAGAAAAGAAGTACGCTGTTGTCTACATGGCAACTGTATCCTCTTGTATACTATCGTCCCCCGCGATACCTCCTCCTCTCCCCCTTCTCAACCAGCTAACATGACTCACTCGCTACCCCATTTCAAGTCAAAGGTTGACGCCGACTGCTTGTAATTCTTTAGCTCATCAATAGCGCCCTGCGCCGTGGTCGCTGTCGCAATAATCTTCACATTCTCGCCCTTGATAAAGCCAGCACCATGGGCGCCCTTGATCCACTCGACAAGCCCGTCGTAGAAGCCGTTGACGTTGAACAGCACAATGCCGTTCTTGTGGATGCCCAGCTGGTTCCACGTAACGGTCTCAAAGACCTCCTCGAGCGTGCCATAGCCGCCAGCCAGGGCCACAAAGCCGGACCCGGGCCCGCCGGAGAAGACCTCCTGGGCCATCAGGCGCTTGCGCGTGTGCATGTCGGGCACGACGGTCGTGCGCCCGTAGACGCTCTCCGTCGGCACAAACAGGTTCGACGAAGTCTGGGTGGCGTATGTGTCGTCGCGCTCGTAATGGATCAGTGCTTCGGGGATGATGCCGTGCACGGCGTCAGGGCCCTTGAGGGCCACGAGGGTCTTGGCCACTTCGCCCATGAGACCGACAGTGCCGCCGCCGTAGACTGAGAAATGGCGTTAGTCGTGGGCGCGCTAGGTGTGGGCTGCAGTGCTGCGCGGCACGGAGCGAGGCAAGACTTACCAAGATCAATGTCATTCTCAGCCATGGCTGTGGCTAGAGCCCGTGCGGCTTCCACGTGGGCGGCGTCTGTGCCGGGAGATGAGCCACAGTAGACGCAGATTTTGGTGCGTGGCGCCTTGGCGGGCTCTTCTGAAGTGAGGGCCATGATGTGTGTGTCTGGGTGTGTGTATGTGTGTATGTGTGTATGTTGGCGATGGTTGAGAAGCAGGCCAATATCAAGAGTGCAAATGTCTGTCTAAGAAACAAGCTGGATTCAACGGCGGATTTTGGTGCGAGAGAAAGTCTAAGCGGCGGAGAGGATCTTGCTAGTCTCTTTAAGGCAAACCCTGGAGCAAACTTGGCTGGCAATAGACGTGAAGGGCGGAGTTTTGGTTCCTTTTATATTTACAAACTTGTACATGACATCGAAGCCCGCCAACAGCGACCAGCGCAGAGGTGAAGCCCCCCTCAAAGATGCCAAAGACAGGTCTAAGCGCACAGCATGTCATGTGCGGTATAATAGCGAGTCTTATAGTGCTTAGCACTGCACAGAAAAGTCTACATACACCCTGTCTGGCTGGCGTATTGCAGCGCCCAAAGACCACTAAAAACAAGGCATGCTCGTGTGTGGAATCACAGTCTACCACTGCTGCAACAGCCAGCCAGCCAAAGCGGCGTAGCAGCCCCCCCTTCCCTCCCTCCCCGTGTCGGTCGAGCATGGCCATCTGCCCGCGCCCTGAGGCCCCCCAGCCTTGGAGAGAGACAAGAGCGTTGTCCAAGCCTGCGTGCGTTGAACTGTGAGTTACGCCCCCTTTGCAGCCAATCAGTCCCAAGCAGCAGCAGAAGATCGTGGGCCAGACCCTCCCAAGACCTCCCGCCTCTTGAGCGTTATCTCGGCGGACGTCTGTATGTCTGTATATACGTACATGCGTACATACATGGGCTTCTCCAAAGGATCCGGCGCCGGCAGGCTCGATGATGCAGGCCTGGCCAAGCGAGACAGCCACAAGAAGCACAGCTGCGCGACCGCAGCCAACAACCCCCAGGCCAGGAGCTCCCAGGGCCACCAGCATATGCCCATGCAGCCAGCTGGCTGTGCGGCCGGCACAAAACACCAAATCACCCCTTGTTCAAAGAGTCGGTCGGGCTTCTTTGGCTAGTCGGGGGTATCCAGGCGAGCGACAGGAACAGCAGCTTGCACGACCATGTGACACAGGCACAGATGCAAAAGTGCGTGGCTGTATGCGTGTGCATCTAGGTATATACATGCACATACATGCGTGTGTCCAGGTGTAAGAGAGCTACGTGTTAGTCGCCGCATTACACAACAACGCAAGCATATACTAGTGAGAAATGTCTCTGGCGCGAAACAACGCTTGTCCGGTCGCGGGCTAGGTATAAGATCTCATAGTTCGAATTCATCAGACAGTGTACTTCTACTCTTGTTTTCCAGAAACGTCTCCCCTTCCCCTTCCCCTCCCTCCGCCCCTTCTGCATGCAACGTCGGTCTACAGCAGGCTGAGAGTTGTATCATCGTTGATCTTGCCAATAGCCCCAACATTCGCCGAGCCGCCCACAACGTTGGCACCCTTGATGGTGATCTGTAGAAATATGGGTTAGCGCTCTGAAGGTCCCTTTGTTACCATGGAGTGAGTACGTGAATATCGTCTTACCTCTCCTTCAATCTTGTAGTCCTTAGTAAAGTGCTCGCCCTTGTCCTTCAGAACCAGCTCAATGCTGGGCGACGGCGGGCCGAAATGGGCCGTCTTTCCTTCGTGTACTCTGTAGTCGTACCACAAGCTTTGGGCAATAGAGCCTGCTGCACATGCACAAGTCAACGCGTGGACCACGCGTGCACCCGTCAGGGCTCTCACGTCAGATAGCATCTTGCTGAAAATCACGGGCTTCTTGCCCGCCTTCTCGGCCACATAGATGGTCCGGACCTGCGATCCTTCGGCGCCCAAGGCAGGCGCATTGCTAATCTCCATATCGGCCATGAAACCAGTGGTTGGCGGGAACAGGCCAAAGTTCTCAAGCTTGCGCTGACGGTATCCGTGGATCCATTTGGTAATAAGCCCAGTAATGCTAGACATACCCTCGTTGTGGTAGAGCAGAATTTGTTCAGGCGAGGCGACAATGACCGTAGCAGGAGCGCCCTGTGTGGCAATGGTGAGGCTGGCCTCCTTGCCAGCGACAGAGTTGATGGAAATGTTGGCATTGCTGAAAAGAGCAGTCAGGGTCAGGATGAAGGTGAAATGGTCCGTGAGGACATCAGCAGGGACAAAGGTGTCCTTGGGACCCAGAGCTTCGGACGACGGAATGGAAGCGAGCTGGGCAGCAATGGCAGATACCACGTTCTTCTGAGTGAAGCAAGACATTTCCTCAGAGGACCAGAAGAAGACGAGATCCCCGGGAGTAGTGTTTGGTTCCGCTGTCAGCTGAGGAGCCTCGGTCTTGGTGACAACATCCTTCCACGTAGTAGTCTTGATTCCAGAAGACGAGCTCTCGGGCAGGTTATTCCAGTCCATTGAGCTTGTGCCCTCATCGACAACCCAGATCAGCTGCTTCAGAGCAGGGTATGACTCGGAAACAGTCTCGAAAGGGAACACGCCGGGAGCTGTCACAACAGTATCGATAGCGGCGCGGCGAAGCATGGAAGCAAGATCGGAAGGCGGCACATCGTAGGGAATCAGGATCACGGTCAGGCCCGGGGTGAAGGAGCAGGCAAATACAGTGAGCAGTAGTTCGACCGAGTTCGGGAGGTATACAGCGACACGGGTACCGCCGTTGCGAGCGATGTGAGTTCCGATGAGAGAAATTTGGCGAGACAGGCCATCTGTTCCAGCGACAAGAAAGGGTTAGTTGGCGCTTGAGGGAGCATCAAGACAGTAGAAAAGTGAGTGTTTCACATGGAGTTGCCTACCAGTATCGTGTGCCTCCGTCTTCTGTAGGCCCAGCACGGTCGAAATAGTGCTCTTTTTGCCATCATCGGTGCCCTTGACAAATCTCAGCCACACGTCACGCAGGTCTCCGTCTCTTCCCCGCGAGAACTTGGGAGCATTCTCATCGGTGATATCCAAGCCCTTCACCAGGCCGTTGAAGCCCAGGGCAGCCGCATGATACAGCGCCGACTCGCCAGGCTGGCGCACCTCGCTGCGCGTGGACTGGCGGGCTAGCTGCAGCGGATGTAGATCGGAGTCGTAGGTCCAGACAGTCGACAAGAACAAGAGGGTGAGCAGAGTCATTAACAGCAGGGTGCTGGAGAGCGACCAGTCGTCAATGGCTGCTTGGACCCATACTTTGAGGATGGCGACGACGCGCGAGAAAAAGGTCACGGGTTCTTTTGCTACCTCGTCCATGGTTGGTGACGATGGGTGCAAGTTCGTGGGAGTTGTGTTGTATCTGCGTCGTTTGTCGATGAAATGGAAGAAGAAGAAGAAGAAGAAGAAGAAGAAAAGGGAGAAAGAGAAAGAGAAAAGGAAAAGGACAAAGAACTGAAGAAATGGAACAAAGTAGATACAAATATGGAATCGGCCGATCAGTCAAGTCAGCCTCATGCAGGCTTAAGCTTTGCACTGCATCCGTCAACCTGTAAGGCTGTCGTCACTGTTCCAATAGCTTGGCAGGTCGGTAGAGCAATGGAACACACACACACAGAGAGAGAGAGAGAGAGAGATACTGGGAGCGGGGCAGCTGTAGCGTGGCGTGCCTCAGGATCACGATCCAACAACGGAACAATGGAAGGCTGGACTTGACCCGTGGTAGGTGACGCGGCTTGTAGAGGGTAGAGGGTAGAGGGTAGAGGCGAGTTGTTGTTTATCAAAGTCACGCAAGCGTGCAGGTTGGCTGCTCGAAGGCTGAGGGAAAATGGCGGCTGGGGAGATGAGAGCTGTTTGTCTCTACGTCCCATCGTACATGTTCCATGGGAGCAGCCATTGTCTGCGAGCTTGGGACCTGGGTTGCAGGTGGGGGGCGCCAGAGGGCAGGGCCACATAACCCTTGAGAGCCCTGACAAGCACCGACACCCAAGATGGGGCACTGTCAGCCAGAATACTGCTTTAATTGGTGCATTGCTGGGATAATAAGCGGGGCCTCTCCCTCCTTGGCCCCTCCCCACCCCCCCCTCTGCTTATGCTGCTCACATTGACCACCGCTACCACGCACCATCCACCTCCCACCATCCACCACCACCACTACCGATTTAGAACAGCCGAGTTCTTGATACACTAGACACCTCAGGCCTATCATACAAGCGAAATACCTTGCTCCTACCCTCCGTGCTCACACAAGACGTTTGAGCTTATACGCAGCAGCACGTGGATACAAGTTCACAGCATCCATTTCACACACTAAACAAGTGTTATACCAACCAAGCACAGCCGGTAAACTGCAAAAAACAATAGTAAACAGTACTAACATCATATTTGACCAGGAAACAAAGCAATAAAATCCGTCTCATTAAAAACAACAAGAAATAAAGCGGAAGACCGTGAAAAGGGCTGCTCTCTGGAATAGATAGACCCTGGAGAACAGCCGATAAATCAACTTTTGTCTAGTGTTGCTGTGTAACTTTGTACCCCGCGAAACCCCCCATGACCCGTCCGTTCTATCTTTGAAAAGCAAGCGAATGCCTCCCTATTTCTTTGGAAGACACGACAATGACCAAACCCCCCCAAGTATAAAAGGACAGGAGACTGCAGATAGCATCTCGTTTTCTCCCGGCCTTGCCAATGCTCTCCGCGCCCGCTTCAGGATCTTCAAGTAAAAAAAACACAGGTGGCCAGTTCTCATCAGCCACCGATCCTCTCTCAGGCGCATCAAGCGTAATCGTCG
This sequence comes from Thielaviopsis populi, assembly GCA_017591655.1. NCBI lineage: Eukaryota > Fungi > Ascomycota > Sordariomycetes > Microascales > Ceratocystidaceae > Thielaviopsis > Thielaviopsis populi. The sequence goes on along the minus strand of JADILG010000129.1, from coordinate 20,525 downwards.
TCAGTGGAAATGCCATGTCATGATCGTGTCCCAGCCGGTCTAAGGGTATCAAGTGTGGGAGATAAGTGAAACACCAAGCAAAAATCAAAGCAGCAAACAAAAAAAAAAGAAGAACGCCGTTCAATCGTGACCTTTGCCTCGCAACGTTCGTATTCTCGTGACAACCCCCCATATGCCAAGTCGTGGAAGAAGAAAAAAAAACATCGCAGAAAGATGCCCACAACCTAGGCTTTTAGAAAACAGAAAGAGAAATAGACAAACGTGAAGAGGGCTGTAGGTGCAAAAGAAAGACCCCGAAAGGAAAAGAATGAACAGCGAAAAGAGAAGACGGAAACCGAATCGAAGAAAAAAGAATAACGGAAAAGAAGAAAAAAAAAAGACAAGAAGCAGCTGTGGCTGTTGCATAATCAGGCTCCCCGTGGCATGCAGCGGGGGTTGGACTGAATGGCAATGGCCATGGTAAATTCCTTTTGGGAATCGAATCCAGCAGAGAAGCGCAACAGAGACCAAGTCAAAACTGACAAATGACCATGTTGCCTACCAGACGCTGGTTGGCCTTCTCGTCAAGACGCAGGCAATCATGGCAATGACGAGAATGCAAAAGGCGTAGTGGTAGTTTACCACCAGCCGCCAGCACCCTGGCCAGCGGGGTTGCCGTAGCCACCACCGCCGCCACCGCCACCGCCGTAGCCGCCGCCGCCGTAGCCGCCACTGCTGCCACCGCCGTAGCCACTGCCACCACCCTGGCTGAAGCCACCGCCGCCGCCGCCACCACCAAAGCCGCCGCCGCCAGTCTTGCGGAAATCGCGGTTGCCGGATGTGCGAGAGCCACCACCACGGCCACGGCCGCCACGGCCGCCGCCAAAGGAGGACTCACGGGCAACGTTCTCCAGGAAGGAAGGAACCTCCTGGTTGGCCTCCTTGAGAAGGTCAATGAGCTCACGGACAATGCCACGGTTGCCACGGTTGAAGAAAGCAGTAGCAACACCCGTGTTTCCGGCACGACCAGTACGACCGATACGATGGACGTAGTCATCGACGTCAGTGGGAAGATCATAGTTGACAACGTGGGTGACGTTGGGAATATCCAGACCACGAGCGGCAACAGCAGTGGCAACCAGAATGGGGCAACGGCCATTGCGGAAGAATTCCAGGGCGCGCTCACGCTCACGCTGGGTACGGTCACCGTGGATAGAGGTGGCAGGGAAGTTCTGGTTGATGAGGAAATCGGAAAGCGAGTCGGCCATGCGCTTCGTCTCAACGAAGATCAGAGTAAGACCAGTACCGTGAGTGTGGAGGATATCAAGCAGAACGGAGCGCTTGTCGACATCCTCAACGTACTCGACCTTCTGGGTGATGTTCTCCGAAGTGGAACCAACACGGCCAACAGACAGGAAAATGTAGTCCTTGAGGAAGTCACGAGCCAGCATCTGAATGTCGCGGGGGAAGGTGGCCGAGAACATTAGCGTCTGACGGTTCTGGACATTGGGCATATCCTCGCCCTCAACAATGCGACGAATCTGAGGCTCGAAACCCATGTCCAGCATGCGATCAGCCTCGTCGAGAACAAGGTACTTGATGTTTTGAAGAGAGATTCGGCCGCGCTCAATCAGATCGACCAAGCGACCAGGGGTGGCAACAAGAAGATCGCAGCCACGCTCGATCTGGCGCAGCTGAGAGCCAATATCGGCACCACCGTACACAACGCAAGGGCGAACCCACGAACGGTAGGCGAACTTGCGAGACTCCTCGTAAATCTGGGAAACCAGTTCACGGGTAGGAGCCAGAATCAGCGAAGTGGGGTAAGCCTTGCGCTGACGTCCAAAGTTGCCGCCACCCGGGGCAGCAGGAACAGCAGACGGGCCATGGATGAAGGCCTGGGACAGAATGGGGAACAAGAAACCACCCGTCTTACCCGAACCAGTCTGGGCACAGGCCATCAGATCACGGCCTCCCATGACAATGGGAATCGAGTATTTCTGGACAGGGGTAGGAACCTTGTAGCGAGAAAGCTCAATGTTGCGAACCAGGTGTTCCTCCAGAGGGGGGATGCTGAAAGTCAGCACAGGCTCGGGAACATCGCGACCAGAAGCCTCGACGGGAATGTCATCGTATTTCTCGAAGTTGATTCCAGTGTGCTGCTTAGACGGATCATCGGCAGTACCAAACAGCTCGCGCTCAATGCGAGGGTTGGGAGGGCCAGCGATGTGCTTGCCATCGCGCCACTCGCCATCGCCAGAGCCACGGGGGTTGCTGTTGTAGCTGCCGCCGTCAGCGTTGCCACCGCGGCCGTAGCCACCACCAGAGTAGCCGCCACGGTTGTTCCAGCGGCCGCCGCGGCCACCGCCTTCGCCGTTTTGGTTTGACCAGTTACGGCCACCGCCACCTTCGTAGTTACGACTACAAGAAAGAGTTAGATGTTAGCTTTTTGAGGTGGTAAAGGAAAAAGGGGGGGGGAGGAGAAGGGCGGGCAAGGGGAGGCGGATTGAACAGTATGAATAGCATCGACTTTGGTTTTGCAAGAAAGGGGTGTGTGTTGCTTACCCGGAGTACGAGCGGTTGTTGTTCATGCCAGGTTCATCAGAGCCAGAGTTCTGAGCCGAAGCCTGGTTGCTCTGGTTCTGCTGGCGCATGTGGGGAGGAACGTACGAACGACCACCCTGCTGGTGCTGGTGCTGGTGCTGCTGAGGGGGGGCCTGCTGCTGCTGCGGCTGCTGACCCTCAGAGTTGATGGTAAGACCACCCATGTTAAGCTGTTCAGCCATGATTGTAGGTGTGTGGGTTGTTTTGTTGATGTAGTGGATGAACAACGATAAATCGAGGAGCTGAGGTTTTCGGAGGGGGAAAACTCAGGGGTGAAAGAGAGGGAAAACTAAAGAGCTGAGAAGAGCTACGTTGCCCAAACAAACAGGCAGAAAAGAGTCGTGATTAGGTGAGGGTAGGAAAACTTTTCTATAGAGCGAACCGTCAAGAAACAGGTGCGCCACAAGAAAAGAAAGAAACAGAAATGAAGAGAAAACGAATTGAAAAAGAAGGTCTCACGTTTTCCTCTGGAAATATGAGAAAAAGAATCTTCAAAGGAAAGACAAGAGGCAAGTCAGTCCAAACACAAAAGAAATCAAAGATAAAGGAAAAGTCCCTATTTTCCTCGTAGAAGCAGTTAGGAAGGGGGGAGAGGGTGGAGGAGAGAAGAAAAATTTCATGAAATGGGTTGGGAGGAAGGAGGAGGATATGTAAAGAGAAGAACAGAAAGGAAAAGAAATAAGTGGATACAAAAAGATTGCAGTGCCAGTGCCAGTGCCAGTGCCAGTGCCGCAGTATGTAGAGCTAGCCTGCCACTCACTGACTGTTTGTGGGCATTTCAGTCAGCAACCAGGCCAGGCCGCAAGCACCAATCAAATAGCGTACTGGCCATATTTGCCACTGCTGAAGTTGCTAGAAGATGGGCAAATTCTGTTATTTGTTGATTGTATCTTCCGAGGCTATAACATTACACACATGCACTAGTCACTTCACTAGTTGGGTAGCGTGCACTTGAGCCTCCCTCTGTCTCTCTGTCTCTCCGTCTCTCTGCCTTGCCTTGCTGTTGAAATCTGCATAGCCAATCACCAGCCAAGTAGCAAGCAAGCAGCCCACACCTAAGAAGAAGGAGAAGGCGGTGAGCTCTGCGTCTTCGATTTCTACATGTACATGTAGAAATTGAAAATTCTCATCTCCCTTGAGAGTCGATGTGTAGACCCTTTTTTTTCTTTTTTTTTTCTTTTTTTTCCAGGGGCTCTCATACGCTGAAGTGAAGACAGATTGCTGTTGCTGCTGTGAAAATGTGTCCAACACCAACCAACGTTGTTAGTTTAGTGGCTTCTCTTTTCACCCCACGCTTTCGTCCATCGTTTTTTTGGCCCCTACTTGTCCCAACCCCGGTGTCTGGCCTGCTTTGGCCTGCTCTGTGGTTTGTTGATGTTGCCGTCTCCGCTTCAGCCTCTGCATTTCAGGAAGGGAAACAGCCATTGTCCCTGGCGGGCCTTGATCCACACACTGAAGCGTAGCTACCCATAAACAAAACAATACAGAGACGTGGTCTCTTGGTCTGCTGCGTACTCGCACCACTGAAGAAGAAGGTACTCACGTTGTGTTTATTTATTTATTTGTTTGTTTGTTTGTTTGTTTGTTTGTTTGTTTGTTTTTCAAGTTCCAATGGATTGTGTTGTGGAGGCAATAGCAAAGGGGAGATGCAGATAGTTCTGTGGATGCAGTTGCTTTGTCTTCTTTCCAGGTACATGCACATGTGCACCTGGATGTCTGGATGTGCACCTGGATGTACATACATCCAATTTTCGTTACCTTTCCTTCATTTCTAAGCAGTCTAGATGCGGCGCATCCGACACCCCAAACCGTCACTCGGCTGCGGCTTAAATCTGATGCAAACGAGGCGAGACGGCCAGTCAGGTGTCGGAACATCCGATTTGCATCAGAAACAAGCCCCTCTCGCTAAATCATCAATCCCCAGTTGTTGCGCTGCCTACCAATAGAACATCAACAGCACAGCATCACCAATCGGCCATTGCCATGAAGTGCAGGTCCTCCGCCTCTTCCCCCACTTCTCCATTCTTGACATATGGCCCTGTGCTTTATTGTTACTGCGGAGAAACTACGAACAGGCACACCCAACAACGACAAGGCCGCTAGCAACTGATTGTGTTGCAGAACTACCGAAAACAGCACACTATGGCGAATATCCCTCATGCAAATTGATATTTGATGTGACCGAGTCTTAGGGTTACATGTATGATTGGTTGTATGGCCCTTTTTAGCATGATACGAATCCGTATAGTCCTTTTTGGTGACTTGCGGACAGTTCATCATCATGCCGATGGTGTAACTCCAGATGATGCCTTTCTGTGTCCACGTCATGCGAGCCGCGGGGTTGGATTTCAATGTGTTAGTACAATTGCATGCCACAACTAGATGTGGCCATTTCGGATTTCAAAGGCAGAACTCTAAGACCCCCCCCCCTCTCCACCCCAATTAGCATAAAAAGACAAGAACGATAGACAGAGTGTAGTATCACTCAACCTGCTGATAGTTCGAGTACTTGATAGCTATCATTAAGTCTTCGCGGCCGGTGTCAGTTGCAGAAACAAAACCATAACACACACGCACTACACTCGTTTGATCCAATGGCAGAATAGTAGTCGTACACGTACAATGCGGAGTTCGTCGTTCGCGTTCTCCATGCGAGTGTAATCTGGGTGGTATTGTAACCGAAATAAAGCAACGCAAAACAATAGGTCATGTCATTTCCATTTATGCCATCTTCACAATCTTATCGTCATCAAACTCGATGTCCTGAATGCCGTCCTTCGTCACGGCCTTCACCGTCATGCCCTTGAAGTCGAAGGGCAATCTGCGCTTCAACTCATCGGTGCACATGTTTAGCAACTTGATGCCCTGCTCAAGAGAGATGTCCGGGTTGTGATGCTTGTCGAGAATCGAGAGGCAGTAGTACCTGCAGCACCGGGTCGTCAGTTGTCAGTTTCTTTGTCATTCCTCGAACAGCAGCACATGCCGTCGTATTGCTGACTTACTGTGCATAGCCGTGGGCGGCGTAGGGAACGGGGGCAAGCGATGCAAGGTAGTCCAGCCAGAACAGGCTGGGCTTCTGGGTAATAGGGTCAACACCGCCAAGCAGGAGGTTGACGTTGTAGGGCTTGCGCGATCGTAAGCTGGACGCAAGCTCTCCTCGGACAAAACTGGCAAGGGCAGAAGGCGATAGGTCGGTCTCGTTGCGCATGGAGTAGAGGTGAGCGTTTGCTTGAATGTACTCGGCAAATTGGACTGTTTAAAGTAGAAGCCATGCAGTCAGTATGGAGTTCGATGCGGCATGGGCGTGGCGCGGGACCTATGACGGAGAGGGAAGAGGGAAGAAGGAGAAGAAGGAAGAGGGGGGGGACTGGTGCAGCTCGTACTAGTATCACCGGCCTCTCCACTGAACGCCATGAGCGTGGAATTGTTCAGTTTTCTGGTCTTGTCATCGGAAGCCTTGAGAATGGTAGCACCACGCATCGCAGCCTTGGAGGCAGCGATGATGGTGAAGTCTTTGCCGGTAATGCCCAGAAGAACCTCCCTGTACACAGTAGTCCTGTATTAGCTCCGGAAATTATGATCGGGTCAGTATGCGTATGGAGGAGCTGAGCTCACATGATGAAGATGATGAAGATGATGGTGATGTGATGATTATGTTTTGGCTGTTGGCAGAAAGAAACAATAAGACACGAGCTTGACCAAGAGCCAAGAGCAGAGAAAATAGAGACCAAGAATACGGCCTTTCCAGTTGCAATGCGGGTGTTGGCGATCTTGAAGTTTGTCCAGCTGTATGAGGAGCTTTTTTTCGTCAGCCTCGAGCTCTGTCGTACCTTTGCTTCCGCCTATGCTGGAGCTATAGCATCTGGCTCAACCCACTGTGGCACCCACTCGCCCATCGCTGACGCGCACTTTCGACAGCCTGGTTTCCCATCCCAGGTCAAGCCAGGCCATGTTGCCTGTGCTCACCGCCTTCCTCTTTTGCTTATCTGCCCCGCCCATTATCTGATTGCACTTTTTAGTGGGTCTATCAACTTTTTTTTTTTTTTTCAGACGAGAGGACTTGAGGTTGGAAAAAAAAAGCCTAAGAAATTCTGGAGATCACCTCATCAAGATTCTGCATTCTTCACCATTTTCTTGTCTCGACCATCCACACAGATTCCATTCTTCTCTGCCCCAATTGACTCTCTGGTGGCTCTCTACCGGTCAAAATGTCGTCTTTCTTCAGCATCCCGGGCCAGAAGAAGCGGAAGAGAGTGGCGGCGGCCGACTCTTCTTCCCAAAAGCGCACGATACCTACGAGATTCAAACCCACGGCTCCCGGCACCAAAAGCAAGCCCGCTGCCAAGCAGAGCGTCCCCGATGATGACGAGAGCATATCCGGCAGCGACTCCGACTCCGAAATGGCCGGCTCCGCCCCCGAGGACGTCGAGGACAGCAACGCTGAGCTGTCTTCCGAAGAAGAGGGCGAGACCGGTGCCGAGCGCCGTCTGCGCCTTGCCGAGCGTTACCTCGAAAACGTCAAGGAGCAGGTTGACACGATAGGCTTCGATGCGGCCGAGATCGACCGTGACATGATTGCCGAGCGACTACAAGAGGATGTGGCCGAGTCTAAAGGAAAGGTGTACCGTAATCTGGTTGAAGACCTCGCATTTGACCATGCCAGCCACACCTTATGGAAGGCCAACACTCTTGCCTTCACCTCCATAGCCGTCCACGAGCCCTTCGCGTACACTGTCACCAAGGACCTATACCTACAAAAATGGCGCGTGCAGGATCTTCCGCACAACCAGTTCCCGCAAACCACTCGCCGCAAGCCCAAGAAGCCCCCAGCACCGCCGCGCAAGAAGCCCACGCTGGTATCCTGGATCAAGGGCGATCGCAAAAAGTCCAAGGACAAGGAATACAAGCGCCACGTGGGCGAAATCCTCTGCGTTGCAGTGTCCCCCGACGGCCAGTTTGTTGCAACTGGCGGCGCCGACCGCCGCTTGATCATCTACAACGCCGAGACCCTGACTCCCCTGAGAGTATTCACACACCACCGCGACAGTGTCACTGGCCTGGCCTTCCGCCGTGGTACCAACCAGCTGTTCTCCAGCTCCAAGGATCGCACAGTCAAGGTATGGAGCTTGAACGAGCTCGCATACGTGGAAACCCTGTTCGGCCACCAAGACGATGTAGTGGATGTGGCTGCCTTGGCGCAGGAGCGCTGCGTCAGCGTCGGCTCGCGCGACCGCACGGCGCGTCTGTGGAAGGTTGCCGAAGAATCACAGCTCGTGTTTCGCGGCGGCTCGTCGGACAAGAAGAAGCACCACCACCACGCAGCAGACCCTGCGGCAACGCGCATCCCGCACGAGGGCACCATGGACCGCGTGGCCATGATTGACGACGAGCTCTTCGTCACCGGCAGCGACAACGGCTCGCTGTCGCTGTGGAGTATCGCCAAGAAGAAGCCGCTGTCTACAGTGCTCGTGGCGCACGGCTTTGAGCCGCGGCTTCTGCCGACCGAGGCCTCTGCCGAGATCGATGCCGACTCCAGTGTCGTCCCGGATCCCTGTCCCCGGTACATTACAGCCCTGTGCACCGTGCCGTACTCCGACTTGGTCCTCAGTGGTAGCTGGGATGGCTATATACGCGTGTGGCGCCTGAGCGACGACAAGCGCACCCTGGAGCCTGTTGGAGTTCTCGGAGGGCCTGAGCTCGCAGAGGCCGACGGCGATGCCATGGACGACGGCGAGTCTGCCGAGGACAGGTTCTTGATCAAGGGCGTGATCAACGAAATCGACCTCTTTGAGCGCGGCGATCGTGGGAAGGACGGACTCTGCGTCGTGGCGGCCGTCGGCAAGGAGCACCGCTTCGGCCGCTGGAAGGTGGTTGCTGGCGGCCGCAACGGCGGTGTCGTCTTTGAGATTCCCCGCGGAGCTCTCAAATCAGCCTCTGGCAAGGCTTCAGCTGAGGGCTCAGCCGACGACTCTGATTCCGAGTAAAGTCTCGGCATGCATGTCTCTCTCCTCTCCCCTGTTCACGATCTGCCATTATATCCTCTCTGCCATCTCTTTTGCCATTCCCTTACCATAGGGCGCCGTTCTGGCCTCTGTCTATCCTGTCTCAGTTGCCTTTTGGTGTAGCCGATGTCCTTTCTTTTCCCCCCTTTCTTTTCCTACTACTTTTCTCCGTTTCTTGTTTTGTTGCGTTTGGGCGAACTCACGGCGTTTATGATTTCCGCTACTTTTCTTCCTTGGCAGTGTACATTATGGATGGATGGCTAGACAGCCAGAGACAAGCTCTCGCTCTTCTTCTGCGTTTGTTTCTTTAGAATAGCAATGGCCTTGGAGACCAAAGTGCCTTTTCTCGTCCATTGTTTTTTACATATCACCACATCAGCATTTCCAAGCATGTCATCTCAAAAATAAAATCACGGTTTATGAGACAATCTAATACTGGCCGGGTGTCCCGAGCAACATCCTCTATAATGAATGCTTTGAATCTAACCCCTCGTGATACATGTACAGATATCCGTGCGGGCCGAATGCTGTCCGTCTTTTGCCAACCGATACTCGAATGAAGCAGCGAGACGTGTCTCTAAAAGAAGAATCAAGAAATACAAGAAAATATGCAGCAGCGCAAATGCTATGAATAACGGAGAAAGCAATATAATCAAAATCACCTATGAGCCACTCCCCCAACACACTACATACCATTAATCGGGTGACAGCACCGCATCGTACTGCCAACAAGGTGCACATGGCTACCACCACAGGCCTATCATGGTAGCGAGTGAAACGAAACGAGTCTCTGCTAGAGCTTCTTCGTCTAAGACAGACCAGAGCGCAAGGCACACACCAGCGGATTAGTCTGAGAGATCGACGACGACGGCATTGGGGGCGGTGGAGGACAGGGCGAGCTTCTTGGCCGAGCCAAAGACCGATGTAGAACCGTACTTGGGAGCCGTGGCCGAGTATTTCTTGGTGATTTTATATTTCGAACGATGGCCTATAAAGAATGGACTCACCGAATCATCTGCGGCTGAACTTTCTAGGCTGTTGGCACTTTGCAATGGCCTGCTCCTTTCGGAGGTGGCGATGGTGGTGGTGTTGTTGTTGCGGGTGGATGAAGGGGGTGTCTCTGGTGCTTTTGCATCGGTTTGGTGGTCTGTCGATGCCGTCTGGTGTTCCTGTGGTAAGACAGCAAAAGCACCCGTTGTGTATCCCAACTGCATGCTAGGTCGAAAAGGATCGGTTCGTACAGGAGTCGTTGGCGCTGCGGCTGAGCTAGTATCGTGATCGGAAGATGGGCCGGCGCCAGCGATTGATAGCTTGATAGGCAGTGAATCCAGTTGTGTATCGGGCCGTTGCCATGTATCTTTTTGCTGCTTCCACGTGCTAGATAGAACAACTTCCACATCATCCTCGTCTTCCTTGATGTAATTTTGTGTGCGTAGTCGTTTGGGTGCATGCATCAGACTCCCAGGCACATCAGCTTCGCTCGTAGCAGAAGAAAAATAGCTGCATGAGTCCTCCCCGCTGCTGTCTGCTTTTCTTGGGCTTCCAGGCAGTCCAGTCTTCACAGTGCCCTTGTGAGGGATAGGTGGCAGGAGACGCATGCAAGAATCTTCACTCACGGAGGTGGACAAAGTGGGCGCATCTAGCTCTGGCTCACGCTTCCGCTTTTCAGAGGCTGAACTTGGAGGGTTTGCTGCTCGCGAGGGCTTGATTGGCGAGGACATGCTGACTGGCTTCGACATGGTAGGAGAATCCGGGGCAGGCTTTGATCGCGATTGCACCTTGGCAGACGCTGCTGTGGCTTCTTGGGGCTCCGATGAGACCGTGTCGCCGGCAGCCGGACTATTGGAGTCACAGCTGGGCCGGGTGGGGGTTTTGGGTGCGTCGTCCAGAGTCTGTTTAGCGAGTCGGGCAGCCTTGCGGCTGTGTTTGAGAGCCTTCTTCTCGGCTGCCAGACGCAAGGTCTCTTGATAATGTTCTTCTTGAAGCCGGAACAGAGTTTCACGGATTTGGTTCCGCAATGCCGACGGCTCAAAGTCACAATTGGGCGTTTTCTTGTCGATGATGGCGGTTGTGAAGCCAACGGGGTCCTTCAAAAAACACTCGATGAACCCCAAGACAAACACACCACAGTCGCTGAAGTTTGTTTGCCGTGGGATGTATTTGGCAGTGAGCCCTAATGCCAATGCCTTTTCACCCTGTGCATTCTTGCGATTGACCATTTCAGCATACAGATAGTCGCGAAGCACTGTACAGGTGGCCGAGTGTGGAGTGCCCAGGGAGTCCAGCGTGATGATTCGCGGCGCATTAGGACCTGTCGGCCGTCTTCTAGAGTTTGCTTGGTCTTCAATATTACAGGAATCTTCAATGGCTGACGGCTCCTCATCTGCCACGCTGGCCTTGGAACTGGGGAGTAGCTTCCCGGGGTGGCAGATGATGGCAATATACCAGTGAGTAGACTCGTTGATCGGGACAACAATGTAATCGTACTCGAAGAGATCGACATTATTCGTCCACCGCTTGACGCCATCGTAGTTGATAGAGGCACCTTTATAGGCTGGCTTTACAACACCAAAAAAGTAGGTGTTCATGAAGTAGACCTTCAAATTCCGAGTAGCGAGATTGCTTTCTTGCTGCCGTTGCAGGTATCTCGTGTAGCATAGAATCAAATTGTCGTTCAAGAACACGCCTTCGTCCAGCCGTTCGATGTCTTCTGCGTCTACGGTTATACGGTCGCGCCCCGTCCGGGGGTATACTAGGGACTCCTTCCATATCTCCCTCCATTCAGGGTGGCTCCTTGTCCAGGATGATATCGGAGTGTCTTGAGATAGAGAGTCGGCTTGGCGAGTTTGGCGTCTTGGTCTTTCCATCAGGAGTCCCTGGGGCGCATCTACTGGACCGCCTGACCTAGTTTGGCGGAGGTTGGATATCGCAGGTGACGGCGCAGACGGGACATTGCTCATTTGCTCTCTCAGCAACGTTCGGGGAGCGGTAGGCGTAGCATTAGATACACTATTGCGGGAACTTTGGCCAAGAGCCTGACACGCAGTTTGTGGCGGCGCCGCACCTTTGTGCTCGGCTTGCCGCAGTTGATGCGCGCGTTGTTCTCCCATCAAGCGTCGGAAAGAACTTTGGAGCCATGCACTGTGATTGATGGTCAGTTGTACGCATATTTACTCGTCGACGTTGAAGATTGACTCACTCGCACTTTTCAGCTGTGATGGTGCATGTTTTCCGGGGCAAGGAGTGATCAACGGCTTCGACAAAGCGGCTGGCGTCCTCGGGAGAGGCAAACTGGACGGCCAGCTTCGACTCAACGCCTGGTTCGTTGCAGCGGGTAATCAGGGCATAGCGGCTGTTTTTGGCATGTCTCAAAATCTGAAGTTTCGCTATGCGGACCTTGGCCCAGGTATTGTTGCCTGAACTGTCCAGAGAGCTCTTCTCCCTCAGGTCTGGTTGAGATGGAGGCTTTGGCACAACGCAATCGACGTCTGGACCGGTGCTGGGCCATACCCAGTCGAATATCTCTATTCGATGGGGACCGCTGACCACTGCACTGACAGGAAACGTGTAACTATAGCTGACAGCCATTTCAGATTCTTGTTGCGCCGTTCCTGCGGTAGATTCCGGGTTGATTGTAGAAGTTGATGGAGTTGTCGGGTGTCGTTCGTACGTATTGTGGGCATCGGTAGAGCGGACTCCCTCGTTTAGCGGGGCGAGGCGGACCTGAGAAAACTTGGGGTCACGGCCATGTGGGACGTTGTTGTCCTCTGCCAGCTCATCCTCGCTGTCGGGTCCCTGTTTGGGATTTGGCTTCTCTATACGCTCTCGTCGCCGCTGCTGGCCTTGAGGCACAAGTGAGTCTGAGTCTTTTCCCAATCTGACGGTACCGGCTTGGAGCTCGTCATCGCTGCTGGCCGAAGTTCGTGTATCAGGAGAGGCTTGGCTCACGGCGCTGGAGGTTCTCTGTCGATTGGAGCGCCGGTTTCGAGTGCGGTGAGGGCGAAAGGTTTCTTCGGTCTCTGCAAACTCTTGGATATAGGGCTTTTTTATAGTGGTGGTCGTGGTGGCGGTGGTGGCGACGGCGGCGGTGGTTTCGGGGGTGTTGAGAGTGTTCATCGATCGGTGAGATTGGTTGTTGAGACTATTCTGTGAGTTCCCATGTCAGCACGGCATGCTCGGCGGCCGCATGGCATGGAATCTGCGTTTCTATCCGCATTTGCAGCTTACTAGTCGTGCCTTGGCCTGGCCAGGGATGATCTTGGTGGCTCCACGACGGGCTCTAGTCCAACAGTTAGCCTTGGTACTGGCAATTGTGAGAAGGCAGATGTATGCGGAGAAGGAGGGAGTTCCAACTCTTTGTCACCATAGTTGACTGTTGCCGACATATTTGCGTTGCGATACCATTTCAGCTGTGGGCTAGAGCGTAGAAACCCGAGATATGGTTAACCCTGTCTGGGAGTTTGTGTGTACGGCTCAATCACATGAAGATGCATGCATACTGGCACATGTTGCACATTGTCTGTCGGGACTTACTTGTTGGGGTCTGTCATGTTACTAAGGCTGCTCGTGATGGGATGGTGCTTTGGCACAGGCAAAGGCACAGGCGGACGCTGTGTGCAGGGTATTCTCTGGCTCAGAATCTAGAAGACTTGCGGAAGAAACAGACAATGTGGCCGGCGCAACGACGTCGTCATAACAGTTGAGCAATGCGAGCCTGCGCAGTCAAGCGCCTCTTGACACTGGCCAGAGACAAGCTAGAAACCCGCCGACGCAAGAGCGCAAGAGAAGGACAAGCAGGCTATGGGCTTTTAGTGGCAGCAGCCTGCATCAATGTGTACATGAGGGCGGCACTATTTTATGATAGTTTTTTTTGGGCTGATGAAAGGCTGGTTGGTGATGTAAAGTGTGGATGAAAAAGAAAAAAAAAGTTGGTGTAGCGATAAGATAGAGAGATACTTTGGCTAGTAGTGAGCTTGGGAACAGTACAGATTGAGTGGCAAGGCTGAGCTGGGCGGCCGTGCCATCACTACGCGCTATGGACCAGTGAGGGGTCTCCATCTGCAAGGCTGAGAAAATGACATCATTAAACCCTGATAGCTGTAATATAACCCTAAGTGTTTGAGGTAGCACAAACGGCCTGAGGCAAACTTTTACTAGAATGAGATGCGCAGCACGTTTGCATCATTGTTTCTCCTCAACATGGACGTTTGATGAGCCGGAATTCGCCTTTTCTAAGAGAAGTCCGCCAGGATAGCGAACTAGTGAGACTTTTCATACGAGTGCAGACTCCATGTGTGCCGAGTGCAGATCGAGTGCTCAGCATTCACAGCGGCGAGCCTGCAAGCCACATATACGCCAGCATAGGCCACTGCCAACGCCCTATAGAGTCTTGTGCAGCAGCTGGCTGGCTCTCTTTCTGGTGTTGACCTCACACCAACACGGCTAGCCAGCTCACGATTCAAGCCCGGATATGCTCGCCCATGCTATGCTGCTAGTATGCTACCATGGGCACGAAAAATCTCTTGCTTGCTTGCCTGGCCGTCTGCCTGTCGACGCAAACGACGGCCACAAGAAACCCGACACCAAGTTTGTGCTATTTTCCGCACCAGCAAGTCTAGACCAGTCCAGAGGAGCCGACAGACCAAACCCGGACAGGGGAGATGCATAAACGCACAGCAAAAACGAACAGGGAAAAGTACCAAAGAGAAGAAAAAAAAAGAAACTGCAAGACATCGTCGATGGGCTCAGCTGGGCAGCGCAGAAGCCAGCATGGCAGTATATATGCATATGGTTTAGACGCCACAAATGCATGGGTGCCTTGGCTGCAATGTGCAGGGCCAGCCCACAGAGACAATAAACGGCTTGGCTCGGCGCCAGTTTGTTCGTACAGGGCCAGGCAAGGGAGGGAGGAGGGAAATGCAGCATGGGTGGAGTGGGCAGCACGATACGGTGTGCCATGTAGCAGTAGGTGAGTCAATAGAAGGAGGTTCTGGGATGCATACACGGGTCGTGTTGCTGCAATCACACTTTTCCTTTGCTTTATGCATACACACATGCATGGCGGAGAGGCCCAGCAAAACTCGGATTGAGGGCCATGGCAGTGAGACAGCGCACGTATAACGCTGCAGGCAGTCTGCTGGCTGCTGCTATAAGCTGCCAATATGCTGCTGGACGGGCACGCCCTGGAACTCCAGCCAACACGCACTGCTAGTCCGCCGAGACCAGATGGCACGCCATCGTTGATGCAGCCAGTCGACGGCCGTGCCACACATCTCGAGTGAGTGCTGTAGCTCGGCGTATACTACTGTGGGAATGCGAAGGCGGCTACATACATTGATAGGGGGCTGAGGCCGCCTGTAAGTAGCGGGTCTTGAGTACACAATACGGCAGCTTCTATAGCCTGAGCCTGTGCGGGGAGAGATGGACTGGGTTGATAGTGACGAGCTGCAACTCAGGCCTAGTTCCACCCATGGTGTCACTCATGTGTGGAAGCAGAACCACTCTTCAAGGCCAGCTAGCCCCAGCTTATCCTACTATAGGTCTGAAGCTTACAAGCTATATCAACAGCTATGTGATTGGTAAGGACGGGTAGCATTGGCAAGCCTTCCTCTAGTAAGTAGGGCGTTTGCCATGTTGATTGAGCACACTGCTCTCCCCCACGATCATGGGGCGGTGGCTATACAAACGGAAAGATAAGAGAAAGGAGAGAGACGCCTGGCTGATAGCCTGGCTGGCCGACCTGGTCGCCTGCACCAGCCAGGGCCAGTTCAGCTTGTCCTGTGCCCCGACACTTGGAAGGCAGAAGAAATGGCGGATGGCTGGGCGTGTGCGTGTACGTGTGTGTGTACACCGAAGCAACTAGAGACCAGCCGGACTGGAAGAACGAGAGAAAAAAGAGAAAAAAAGAAGAAAAAAGGAGGAAATACTGAGTGCTGGTCGGGAGTGATAGAGGAGGGCCTGGACCATGCAGGCGCAGACAGCTCAGCACGAGAGGAAACGCCGGGGCAAGAGATGTCGTCTTAGCTGTTATCTCTGAGACCATGGGAGAGACGAGAGAGAAGCTATGCATGCATCTGGCAGTGTGCAACTCTCGCAGAGGCCTCTGAAGAGAGACCGGGCAGCCGGCCCAGGGCTACTTGTAGCCCGGAACAAACAGACACCCAAAATGCATCCTATAGCGGTGTCACAAACAGCAGGAAACGACCAAGACTTTAGGCTTGGATGAGGACGGGGAAGGACTGCACAATACGAGATCCAGACCGCGGGGGATGAACCGCGCCGGAGAAGAGGCATCACTTCTTATCTCGTGGTTACAGCAATGGGCTAGAATGCAGACAGATAGACAGACAGGCAGAGAGATAAAGCTGCAACGGAGGTTGTATTATTGCACACTCAGAGACAAAATGGGCAGAGACCTGTTCGTATACATGTGTGCACACGCATCACGAACAGAAGATTTACAAGACAGGCGGGGAGGCTAAGCCAAAGAGGGGACGGCCAGTAGATATGTTCTCTTGTTCTATGTGTGTGCTGGTCTACGTGGGTGGGTGTGTATGTGTGGATGTATGTATGTGTAAGTGGCGTCTACAACAACCAGACACTTTGTTAGTTCCTGTGTAGCGACAGGTCAAGCAAGCAACATCATCTCACATCACATGTGAGTGAAACAAGATATGGGCTAATCGGAATAGGGGAGGAGGAGGGCACAATCAAGAACAGCAGCAAGCAAATAAGCACTCTAGAAGTTCCGAGGGATGGTAAATGACAGCACGGCTGGCACAATATGATTTCTGGGCTGCGCTACGACGGGCGGTGTTGGGTTGTTAATGAAGAGGCAAACGAGAGAGAGGGAACCCGATTTTCTTTTCTTTTCTTTTTTTTTCTTTTTTTTTCTTTTTTTTCTTTTTTTTTCTTTTTTTTCTTTTTTTTTCTTTTTCTTTCTTCTACTGCCACCGCCGCTCAGCTTGCCTGGTGCTCAAATACCCTCGCGTAGGCTTCCTAAAGAAATACGATCTGCAGCCGTGAGTATATAGGAAGAGAAGAGATGACAGCGGCGCTGCAACTAGGACCGGGGGAAGGCAGAAGGCCGATAGTCGGGACCGTAGGATGAGCCTGAGGCCCTTATCGGGCAAGGGTGTTTTCTCTTTTTCTTTTCCTTTTTCTTCTTCTTCTTATTCTCCTGTTCTGTGGGAGGCAGGACTCGGGCGTGTTCAAAGGCAGGCTGGGTGGGAGAGAGAGAAGGAAGATATCTGCGTGTTACATATCGCATACAACGCTCAACGTGTGGATATGCACATGGATACATGCGTACACATTATCACCTTGTATTCTATGTGCATATGAGCCACGATATATCGGTCGTGTTCGCTTAGCATCTCAATTCTCGAGCAAGTGACATCAGTACGACCTGGCCTAGTAGGTTGGGGAGGGAAGATCTCTGGGGTTCTTTTTTTTTTCCCTGTGTTTCGACTGTTTTCAGCTTTTTCTTTTCTTCTTGTTCTTCTTTATTAAGCATCAAAGTTTGACAGTCTGGAAACTGAGACTGAGACTGAGACCAAGACCAAGACCGAGACCCAGGGAGAAGATGAAGAAAGCTTACTTGCACTGGCTAGGCTTAGGGCTGCTATGACTTAGACACAAACAGTACATGTGCCGGCGTGAGGAGGAAGAGGAATGCCGCTCTGTAATTCGTACGCTATCGTCAGAAACAGAGACAAGAAGACACACAAAAGGACGAAGAGAAAGGGAGAGAGAAAGGGAGAGAAGAGAAAGAGAGAGACAGAGGGAGAAGGCCAAAAGAGAGCCAGCCTGATCCCTGCCTTGTAACTAACTAGTAGGCAGCGGCTAAGTAAAGTCTTCAGGGTCCTATTCCCCTAGCAAAACAAAAAGAAAGAAAGACAGAAGAGACTAAGAAACTCTAAACGGAGGCTTTTTTATAGAGCCGCAAAAAGAGTGGAAGGTTTGCTGGCTGTGACGGTGGTAGCGTGTGTTGGGGTGTTAGTGATAGCGGGCGTTGGTGTGTTGGTGTATACAACACTAACACTAACACTCCATGCACTTTATTTCTCTCTCTCTCTCTCTCTCTTTCTCTCTCTCTCTCTCTATATGTGCCCTCCCTCACTTCAGCCCATGATACATCCTACCCCCCCCCCCTCCCGTCTCGTACATTCATGCTTCTTCTTCTTCCCCCTTGTCGCTATCGCCATTGCCAGGCCCTTGTACCCAGCACTTGATCGTCGGTCACTACGACGCTACAGCTCGGAGTTGCTGCATGATGCAAGACGCACGCACGCACTCCCACCTGGTGTTTCTTTTTTTTTTCGGGGCTTTTTCATGATGTGTAGCATGGCAGAGTGCAAGACTTTGAACAAGATGTGATTCGTTTCAGCTGATCAAAAAAAAAAAAAAAAAAAAAAAAGGGGGGGGGGAGAAAAAAAAAAAAAAAAAGAATAAGGGAAAAGTGGCCGCTTCAAAAAAAAAAGAAGCGG
>JADILG010000128.1:0-41170 GCA_017591655.1 Thielaviopsis populi | reverse complement strand
GGGCGCCAGGTATACGATTACTATTGTTTTGGCCAGATTTTTTTTTATATTTCACTTCCTTTTTGTTTTTTTTATTTTTTTTTTTTTTTTTTTTTTGGTTTGTTTTGCTTGATTGCCTATTCCCGTGTTCCCAGACCTTCATAGGGATTCACGTTGTTTTTCTTCCTGATATCTCTGAGTTACTTGCAGTTCCTTTTTGTGTTTTACAATTTTTCTTTATATCTACGTGTTATTTATGACGAAGGGGAAGATTGGCCGATTGATTATATTACGGCATCAGGTTTGGGTAATCTTTAGACATGATTCTAGTTAATATGGGCAATCCACATTTATCTTGAGCTTTTCCGAGAGAAACTTTGCATTTCAAGTAAATTGTTCATGACCAAGTGTTGGCAAATTAGACGTTGAGTGTGGAGTCAAAAGGATGACATCATTTGTTTTTTCCTTTCTGATTGGCACAGCAACTGGCACCGTTGATTTTACTGCCACCTTCCTCTGTAGCATGATTATATATTGCATCCCCACCTTCACATAGACGCGCGTCCACCTTCACACCGCCATCTTTCCCATCATGCGCCAGTTGTAGATCCATCTCACGTTCCTTGGATTTCTTCCTCATAGCCAAGCATCAAGCTTCGCGTACAACGAAAAAAGAAAAAGGTAACTTGAGAACAAGTTGTTGAAATCAAAAATTCCACTCGCGATGGCCCACGAAGGGCAATCGACGACCGGAAACTCCACGCTGTGCAATGCAGGTTTCCGACCATGGTCCCAAGGATTCTTGATCCCCCAGAACCCAAGCAAGGTAAGTATGAAGAAGAAAGAGAGAGAAACTGAGCAAAAGACGGCAGCGCGGCGCCCTATTTATACCCTTCTGCTCTCATATGGTGGGGCGGTGGGGCGGTGGGGCTGTCTGGCTGATTGGTCGGGCAGAAAACAATGCCCGGGGCTGGGTAATGCTCTGGCCAATGAGACAACACATGCCCTAGTTGATGCTCTTGACCGCCCTGCAGACAGCCTGACCGCCTGGTTAGCGACTGGCAAAATTACGGGCTGCTCAGAAAGGCTCGCTGCTTTAGGGTTATAATTTACAGATCTCACAAACCCAATGTGGAGCACAATATGCCAGCAAGGAACAAGGGCTGTCAGCAAAGCAGCTAATGGGATTGGCTAGAGAAGCCTCAAGCTCGACACCTTGTTCGTGATCACCGAGCCGACTGAGAGCCGCTTCATTTTGGTGTCGCTGTCGTAAGAATTAACGCCAATTCCGGAGCGTGATTGCCTTTTGTCTGAGGCTCAGCCGATGTACTCAGAGTCTTGCTGACAGCCGCCATTCTGTGGATTACTCATCTGTCCTCCCAACCCGTCAAATACCCCGCCGAAACGAGCTTCGCAACAAAGCACGCACGCACGCACGCACCCGCCACTGCCGACGTCCCCGGCCTTGACAATCTCAACGCTGGCTGCTGGTGCTTAAGGCCGATTGAACCATGATGCGACCGCAGACCCGGTCGGCGCAGACGGCGCTCCGCTGCCTGCGACCCCCGACGCACTACGGCTCTGCCGCACCAAACACCCAGAGACAGTCTGGCCCCTCCGCCTCGTCTTCCACCACCACCACGCCTACGGGCATCCAGCACACACAGACCCGGGCCATCTCATCGCAGGAGCCGAATTCGAGCCGACCGCCGTCCAACCAGGAAAGACTGGGGAGAAGCTTTACGGGGCAGATGATGGGCAGCATTGGCCAGCGTCTGGAGCGCGAACGCGCAGAACGCCAGCGATGGAGGAAAGACGACGTTGCGCCGCACAAGCTCTGGTACACCACATTTTGTAAGCTGCTCTTTTATATGCGACTGCTATTGCGCGAGGAAAGAAAAAGAAAAAAAAGCGCCAGTGCTAATGCTTTCTGATGCCACGGATAGTATTCCTCTTCGCAACTGGAACGTCGTATTATCTCGGTGGCCTCCGGCCCCAGCCGCCCAGCGAAGAATCTACGCTTCCGCTAGAGAGACTGTCTTTGTCTCCGCTCAAGGCCAATGTCGAGAACATGCAGGCTGCCTGGGTTGACTTTACGACTTTGCTCGGCGAAGAGCGTGTCAGCACCAAGCAGAACGACCTCGCATTCCACTCTACCTCGTCGTGGTCGACGTACCAAGTGAAGCCTGGTGAGCAGCCGTTCATGGTGCTGTTTCCAGAGACCACGCAAGAGGTGTCTGATATCATGAAGATCTGCCACAAGCGCCGCATCCCCGTCGTGGGGTTCAGCGGCGGCACCAGCCTCGAGGGCCATTACACGCCGACCCATGGGGGTGTTTGTGTGGACTTTACCCACATGAACAAGATTGTGGAACTCCACAAGGACGATTTAGACGTTGTCGTCCAGCCTGGCGTTAGCTGGGAGAGTCTCAACGACCAACTGCGCAAGGAGAACCTCTTCTTCCCTCCCGATCCGGGCCCGGGCGCTATGATTGGCGGCATGATTGGCACCGGCTGCAGCGGCACCAACGCCTACCGTTATGGAACAATGCGTGAATGGGTTCTGAGTGTGACGGCCGTTCTGGCTGACGGCACTGTGGTCAAGACGCGCCAGAGAGCTCGCAAGAGCTCTGCAGGATACGACCTGACCAAGGTCTTTATTGGCTCAGAAGGTACTCTGGGTCTTGTGACCGAGGCGACGCTCAAGTTAGCTGTTGTTCCTGAACACACCAGTGTCGCGGTCGCTTCGTTCCCCACGATCCGCGACGCTGCCAACTGCGTGGGTAAGGTTGTCAGCCACGGAATCCCTGTTGCCGCGGTTGAAATCCTCGATGACAATCAGATGCAGTGCATCAACCAGGCGGGAATGACCTCTAGGCAATGGGCCGAGGTGCCCACGCTTTTCTTCAAGTTTTCGGGAACCGAGCGTGCCGTCAAGGAGCAGATCGAGACGACCAAGAAGCTGTCCAAGCAGGCCTGCGGCAAGTCCTTTGAGTTTGCCAAGTCGCCCGAGGAGCAGCAAGAACTGTGGAGCGCGCGCAAGGAAGCTCTTTGGAGCACCATGGCTGTCAAGAAGGAAGACGATCGCATGTGGACCGGCGATGTTGCTGTGCCCATGACGCGTCTGCCGGATCTGATTGAGGAGACTAAGCTCAGCCTGAAGAAGAGCGGGCTGTTTGGAAGCATTGTTGGCCATGTTGGCGATGGAAACTTTCACTGTAAGTGTACAGGAATGATACGGTGTGTGTGTGTATGTGTGTGGCCAACAGACAAAACTAATGTTTCCATTGCCAGTGATTCTCCTGTATAATGACGCCCAGCGCAAGATCGCCGAGGGTGTTGTGCACGATATGGTCAAGCGGGCCGTCGAGATGGACGGCACTGTTACTGTAAGTCGCGCAACAACATGCTGTATACACACATAACGGCGGCATATTCCTAACAAGACGGCGTATAGGGCGAGCACGGCGTTGGCCTTGTTAAGCGCGACTATCTGCCCCACGAATTGGGCCAGTCAACTGTTGATCTGATGCGCAAGATGAAGACTGCATTTGATCCCCTCTGTCTGCTCAACTGCGATAAAGTGATTCGCATGAACAAGCCGAAGGCCGGCGACGTCAGGCAGTGGTAGAGAGGGACGCGAGTGCAGCGGACAAGCTCGTTGCGTTCTTCATTGTACAACGTGTTTAATCTGGGGGCACATTGCTGCGAAAAGAAAACCCCCCAAAAAATTACCGGGCAAATGCTATTTGTATATTACTCAATCAAGCTGGTGTCTAGTTAGTCTCTGCTACAAAATTAGTGAATACGGATCGCAGCGCCATTTGCTTGGGTCGAAGATGATGTCAACATCAACGTCTTGGTATGCCCCGACCACATAGCACAGATCATGATCTCCTTGCAGTCCTGTGCGCAAAATGTTAATCTCGGCATCGTCCTCCTCGTTTAGGTCCCAGCTTCCATCCAGCTTCCCATTGCGCGTGAAGAAGCAGGTGGCCCTGGGAGGCCCGGGGACCTCGCCGGGAACGCGCTCGAAGCGCATTCCCAGACCGACAGTCTCGCCACGGCCAAACGGCTTGGTGAACTCCATGCCGCCCCAGCGATCGTTGATGTAGCGATGCCCGTCATCGCCGTGCACGGCCAGACTGCCGCGGTGCCAGCCCGGAAGCCGCCAGTCAGGATACGGCAGGGCTGAGTAGCCAATAGCCACTGTGGCTTTGCCGCCACCTGGCGGGCCATTTACCACTACCTCGTAGTAGATGGTGGTCACTTCCTGTTGGCTCGTCGCAGCCAGCTCTGCCGAGTACACGGGCGGCATGGCCACCCATGATGTATCGCGCTCACTCCTGACGGTCTTGAGCCGCCATATTCCCGGCGCGGCATTCAAGGCCTGTGAAGCAGAAGCAGAGGAACCGCCATTGAGGCCGTGCTGGGCCTGGGCAACACGCAGTGGCGTGCGCAGGGCGTAGTTGTGCGACTGCAGAACCGTAGCGACGTACTGGGGCGCAGCGAGGGTTGTCTGCAGCGGGTTCTGCGAGCACCAGTCCTCGCCGGCGTTGGCCTCGACTTCCTCGGCGTTGGAGGTCCACGAGCGATCGTGGCCGCTGAAAAAGGCTGGAGGAGGGGGGAAGAGCGACGTGTCGGGGACGGCCAGCTCCCAGGCTTCGGGCTGCTTGAGCGGCGGTGGTCCGGCGGGGGGAGCATAGTCGTGGTTGTTGTCGTAGGCTGGGGCGGGGGCTTTGGAAGAATGGTTCGGAGGCGGACCAGGGGGTGGCGCAAAGTTCTGGGCATAGTGCTGCTGCTGAGGCGGGGGGCCAGGCGGCGGGCTATAGTCCTGGTATAACGGCTGTGACGAGGGGCCGGATAGGGTTTGCGACGGGCCACTGTAGGGTTGAACAGCAGGCTGTTGTTTGCTGGGCGACGGCATTTGGGCGTTGTAGGGGACTGGAACCGAAGACGAAGCGTTCTGGGGATGGCTGGACTTTGCGGGCCGGGGCGCGGCTGCGTCTATATCTTTTTGTTTGCTGCCGAAACACATTTGTGCTTGTGCTGATGATGCCGAGGGCGGAAGCAAAGAAGGAGATTCGCGTGAGTGTCAGACTGTTGCTGCGATGCGATGCGATGCGATGCGATGCGACGGAAGTGGAGAAACTCTGTAATTAGCTGCAGAAGGATCCTAGTCGGGTCTGTGTGTAGGAGAGTGATGAGGTCAGGTCATGAATTTGGACAAGACAAAAGCTCTCTCAACAACAGCGAGGAGATCTTGTTTTAAATGTCGAGCCGCTTCACTTGGATTAGGCTGAATTCCAAACCAAGCTGTGTCTGCTTTCAGGCAAGAACCTGCCATTTTCTTTGTCAGCCTTGTCAGGCCTGAATTCTAAGGCTTTCACAGCTAGACAGCTAGTGTGCAAATAGTCAGCCTTGTGCTACAGACAAATGCGTGACACAGTGTCCAAAACAGCACCAGGCTGGAGTCACAGTCACGGTCACAGTCACAGTCACAGTCACAATGATATCTAGCTAGATCTGATATGCATATATTCAACAAGGTATCGCGAAGAAACAAAAAGACCACAAAGTAAGAATGACCCAAAATATCACAGCCCTGAAACAAACAAATAAAAAACGCCTCGCTAATAATCCCTATGCACAAGAAAGTGACACGCTATCGTTGGCGCAGCTGGCGGAATGCCTAGTGCCCTAGAAGATGATGACCCGGCGAGTTTCCTGGCGCTCTTTGGGGATTACGACGCTCAGGACTCCGTTGTCCAGGGTGGCGTGGACTTGGTTCTGGCGGATTCTGCGAGGGAAGGTGAATGTCCGCGAGAACTCTCCAATGCTGCGCTCGGAAGCCCAGTAGTTGGCATGCTCGGGGCTAGTCTTCTGGGTAACAGCGGCCGGAGCAGCGGCCGGGTCAGCCTTGCTCACCGTGCGCTCAGCCGACGGCGACGAGGGCCGAGACGTCTTGGCCGCCTTGGGAGCCTTGGAGGGCACAGGGGAATCACTAGCGCGCTTCTCGGCTGAAGCAGCAGAGGACGACCGCGTGCTGGTCATGGAGGTAATGGACAGCCTGTCGTCCTCGTCGGGGCTGTCCTCAACAGTTGCCTTGCGGTAGTGCGAGGGCGATTGCGGCCGAGACTCGGCCGCCTGGGAAGCCGGCGCCATCTCGCTTTCCGCGCCGGTGGCAGTCTGGTTGGGCTCGGCGTCAATGTCCATTCTGGTGTCCTGGTCTTGGGGCGCGGCAGCCTCGAGAGCTGGGGCGGCGTCGGGCTGGCTGGGCTTTTCCTCGCTGCTGGGCACGGTGGGAGAATAGTTGCGCTGGACCCGGCCGCGAACAGTCAAGGTCTGAGGACCGACAAACTCGATTTCAACGTCCTTCTTGTCCAGGCCCGCCAGATCGCCGTGCAGCTCGTATGCATCGGCGGTCTCACGGATGTCGAATCTGGGCTGGAAGTCTGGCTGCAGGGCTGGCTTGGGCGCCCGGGTCTTCACCAGTGTGCGTGGAGAGACAGTCTGGTAGGCCGAGGGGAGGTACAGAGAAATGGGGGTAGCCAGACTTCTGCGCACTGGCGCCCGCTGGCGGCGCGGCCGGCAGTAGCGAGGAGTGCAAACCGGGGCAGCAAAGACCGGAGCGGAGAGAGCTAGCGGCTGGTAGACTGGAGACTCAAAGTCGTCCAAGACACTGAAGGGGCCGAAAGCCTCGGAAGTAGCAAAAGGGGTGAAGAAAGCCATTGCGGAGGTTGAATGAAGCGGGCGTTTATAAAGAGTTGAGAAAGAAGAAAAAAGTGAGCGCTAGCTGAGATGATTGCTAGAGTTGTAAGAGAAGATGTTATTGTTATTGTTGTTGATGTTCTGTGGTGATGAGAAAAAAAAAAACAAAAACTCTGAATCGCCAGACATGTTGGCATTATTTATACGCAGTGAGGCTGAGATTCTGTCGCGATCTTGGCGTGATGTTGAATGTCGGTGAAATTTCGTGAAATTTCGTGAAATTTCGTGAAATTTCGTGAAATCTCACGATACTTCTGGAAGCCTCTAGTCGCGACTTGCATGGAAGGTGCCAGAATAGTGGAGAACATTCTACCTACTTCCTGCCAATCTTGGCGACTTCCTGTTTTGGAATGATGACGGCTATTATCCGGCTAAACACTCAGACTGTGTTTCTGTTTGATTTTTTGTTTACTTACATCATCATCATCACCAACTTATCATCAGCCATAATTGTACGAAAACGGCGGGGAAAAGACAAAGAATCTATGTTGCAATAAAATATCGAAAGCCTTCCACCACCAACAAGCAGAAACAGCCAGAAGAGCTCCAAGAATTGAAAAAAGAAAAAAGTGAAAAAAAATATATATGAATATAGCACGACTGCAACCCTCAGAATCAGGTGTCAAGAAAAGAAATATGGTACGCAATTAAAAGAGGAAGAAAGAAGGCAAAAAGGGGTATTTATAAGCAAGAATACAACAAAGACGCAAGCGGCCACTGACTTTGATGCGCTATACACCGAGAAAAAAAAGAAAAAACCAACAAACAAAAGACAAAGAGAGCTCGAGGCTCTCGTGTCTATCCGTCGTCTGGCTATCAACAACCGTCGTCTCTAGTCTGTGAGTCCCAGAATATATAAAACGAGACGCAGACACAGACAGAGACATGGTTCTGGGACGGAGGATCGTTTCTGCGATCCAAAAGTATCAAGAGAAAAAGAAAAAGAAATATGGCAAAATTGAATAGACAATATGAAGATGGATGGAGACCAAAGAAGCAATAAAGACAGGGAAGAGAGATGAGAGTGGACGCAGAGAAGATCGAGCAAGAGAAGAAGAAGAGAAAAAAAAAAAGGGGGAGAATAGCACACTGAAACCTAAGAGTCAAAGACGAGGGGAAAAAGAAAAACAAGATGGGAACAGTAACTAGAGACAGGCAATGGAACAGTAATAAACACCCAGGGGGGGATAGAAAACGAAAAGCATCCCGAGTAAACAAAATCCTCACCGAGAGGAAGCAGAAAGAAAGGACGACGCAAAACCCAGTCACTCCAGACCGAACACATGACCATGTCGGCTTATATAACAAAACGAAAAGCTCGTGACGCTGCACGGCCGTGCGTCAGCCTGCGCCGGTGTCGCCTCGCAGGCCGTGGTATGGGCCGCTGTGCAAGAGGATGTGTGGCAGTGAGGAGCCAGGAGAGGAGAGCCGGGCCGAGACGAGAAGTGGGCATTAGGTGCAGACGGCCAAGCCGCCGACACGGGCGCGCTAGACACGGCCACTCCACATCTGGCGGCCGCAGAGGCAGTCAACGCGGGAAGAAATGTGCCACTGTCTACAGGACCACCAATGTCACCACTCTTGTCCTGCGACATCACGCCAGTTTCATACCGAGAACAGGCCCGAACCGAGAAAGCGCGGCGCGATTCGCCCACCTACCGCTCGCCGGCCGCCTCCCTGGCCTTGGCCCGTCCGCGGAAGAACTCCATGACTCTACGTGCAGCTCCGCTGCCAACCGCCTTGTCCTCGTACGCGTGGTTGAAGTCGCGCTTGGGCTTCTGCAGGACGCCGCGCGCGTGGGACGCTCTACTGCTGCCCATGCGTTGGCTATCCTGGTCACCCGATTCCTCGTACTGCGTGTGATATTGATTCGTACTATTGGCGTGCTTGACTCCATTCGGCTCCAGCGATGATTCAGAGCCCGTGTGCAACATGGTCGCAGTTTGCACATATTGTGGGATGGCACTGGGCCGCCACTGCCCCTCGCCTGTACTAGCGCTAGGGTTGTACGCTGAGGAAACGCCTCCCGAGGCCGAGGTTGTAGGCTTGTGAGGGTGCATATGACGATTTATTGAGCGACGATCACTCGTGTCCTGAACCGGCAACATGTTGGGGGACTCGGGGTCGGATGGAGATGTGGGCGACGAATCGGCCTGCGCAGCCTGCGACTTGCCGATTCCCATGGACTTGAATGGCGAAATCAGAGAAAAACGACGGGACCGGCCACCAGAGTGCTGGCTGCCAGAGATACTACCACTGCGCTTCTTACCCAGGCCAAACGAAATCGACCGACGGTTGGATTCGGTAGATGGGCGTCCGGGGCCTGCCTCGTCGTTGTGCACCATGTGACTTGACATGCTGATCGGAGGGTACTTGCGGTTGTTCTTTTCACCTTGTGTATCAGTCCGCTTGCGATTCTTGCCAAAGATCGACCCACTACGGCCAATCAACTTGGAACCAATTTCGCCAATGGTGTTCGAACGTTTGTGGCCACGATGGGCGTTGGATGTGGATGACGCCGAGGGAGGCTGTCCGTTGGTACCATAGCCAGTAACCATGGCGACCTTCGAGGGAACTCCGGGGCGCGTTGCGCTGTCGACAGAATCAGTGGCGGTTGAGGGCTGCTGAATATTGCCGTGCACATTAGTGCCAGCAACAGCAGGAGGAGCCGGTTGTCCATAACCGGTACGATTGTGAGGGCGAACTGTGACGGGAATAGTCGAGTACATTGCTTCGGAAGCAGTCGAGCGGTTGTGCGAGTGTCTGGCATTGGGCGCACCTCCGTGCACTGAGACACGCGATGATCGGTAGCTAGACTCCCGGCCAGCAGGGACAGGTTCCTGGGGGAGTGGCTTGTCGTGGGTAGCCGTAGCATCAACCGAGGCACGCGCGGGAGCACTGCGCGATGCAGCTGCAGGAGGAGAAGCCTTGGGGGTAGACGAGCTACCGGCGTGCTCGATGCGCTCGCGCTGAGTCTGGGTAGAAGGTGCGACATACTCAACCTGAACAGTACGACGTTTCGCGGCTTTGCTGGTAGTAGTTGAAGACTCGAGGCTTTCCACATCGGCATTGCCCTTGTGTGACAAACCACCAACGACGGGAGGAGGTTGAGACTTCTTGGACGATTCGCGCACGGAAGCGCTGCGGCCTAGGCCAGGCACATCCTCTTCGGCGGTATTTGAGGCTTCTTGGACTTCAGCGGGGGAAGTAGTGTTGCTTGTGATCCAGGCCACCGCGCTCTCGTAATCGCTAAGCCATGAATGACGAGCAACTTCAAACAAATCGGCTCGCTTGCGTGGATCGGAAACCAAAATTCTCCTCAGCAAGTCGCGAGCATGAGGAGAAACGTATTCCGGGAAGGTAAGAGTTGTACTGACAATGTACTTGTATAAAAGATTGATATTATCACCTTCGGGGTTCGCCGGATCGTCATCGAATGGCAAATAACCAGCCAGCATGGCATACTAAAGAAGACGGTGTTAGATGGGGTTGCGAAGAAGAAAAAAGAAATACAAGAAAAGAGAGAGAACAAGAAAGAAAAGAAAGAAAAGAAAAGAAAAAAAACACGGCACGGGGAAGAGATTGGAATCAAAGGCGGCGAGGGGCTCTTACCAAGATAACACCGCAACTCCAGACATCGACCTTACGGCCAGTGTACAGGCAATCACTAACCACCAGCTCTGGAGCAGCATAGCATGGACTACCACAGCTCGTCTGCATGAGATCACCACGGCGATGTCCGTTTGATTTGACCTGATCAAGACCAGAGCGCTTGATAAGCTCGCGGTCAACTAACTGCTCCTCTTCTTTTTCGCTAAGCATATCATCTGCATCGAACGTGTTGGCAAACCCAAAATCCGTAATGATGATGTTTTTGTTGCGGTCGAGAAGCAGGTTTTCGAGTTTGAGATCGCGGTGTACAATGCCCTTCTTGTGAAGATATCCGACTCCCGAAACAAGCTGAGCAAAGAGACGCTTTGCGTTGTTGTCTTTGAGATATCGGTGACGAAGGATGTAATCGAACAGTTCACCGCCCGACGCGTACTCGAGCACAATTCCTATGCGGCTGTCGTCGCTAATCATGTCATACAGACGGACAATGTTGGCGTGCTGCAGACTGCGAAGAATGTTGACTTCACGGTGGATTTTATTGAGCCGGGTAGGGTTGTTTCCAAGGCTCTCCTTTTTGATGATCTTGATGGCAACCTATTGGAACACGTAGCTGGTTAGTTTGCTCGGCGTCATGCATTAGAGTGAAGATTGCGGGATGTAGGAGTTCATACCTGGCTACTGCCGTTCTGCTTCCAGCCCAGCCGGACCTTTCCAAATTCACCCTCGCCAATGACATTGCCGAGAATGTAGTCGTTGAATTTGGTGTTCTTGTCACGTTTTGAGCTAGAGCCAGCGTTGCGACCGCCGCTGCGACCGTTGCGACGCTGGTCACCAAGGTGTTCGTCGACGACAGTGGAGGCAGTCTGGGAGGCAGTAACATCAAGGACGAGCTGGTCGGCAGAAAGAAGAGGCTCGTGGACACGCTGTCCGTTTGATCTGGGGGTGGTACTGGGCGAAACGTGCGTGTGTGATTGGTCGACGGCATGTTTGGTGGAGGTTGAAACTACCTTCTCGTGGTGGTAGCGGGGTGTGTGTGACTGGGCCTGAGACTTAGACTGGGGTTGAGGCTGAGGCTGAGGCTGTGCTTGGGCCTGGACCTGGTGGTGTTGTTGGCCAGCATAGCTGCTGTTGCGTGCAGATGGCTCCTGTTGGGTTGGTCTTCTGTGGTGCGAGGAAGCCTGGTTGTGAGACTGGGTTGATGGGTCGTAGGCACCCTGTGAATAGCGGGCTGGGTCCGATTCGCGACATGTGGGTCTGGGATCAATGGCATTATGGTTGGTAGAGGAACTACGCGGAGGCGCGACTGGAGGGCCGTTGGACCTTCTGCCAGAAGACTGATAGTTGTAGTCTGAAGAGGCCGTGGAGGGGAGAGTCGCCGGACTCGCCACGGCTGTTCGGGACGCCATTTTTGTTTTAGAATGAAGAGAAAGAAGAAAAAAAACCGGAGGCGCAAGGAGTCGAGTGTGCCGGGAGAATAACAAGAGCAGCGGACTGGTGAAGAGAGGCAACAAGGTTGACAAAAAAATAAAAAGGTGCGAGCAAAGATGAGACGAGGCTGGAGGTCGTCCTGAATTAGCTTCTGTGACGGGATAGAAGGTTCGGATTAAACAATTCGGATGAGGAATCGCCAATGTCGTCTTGTTGAAGGAGCCCAATGGGTACTAGAAGCTGTCAGAAAGGGGGATTGACGATGTAAGCAGCGGAGTGGAGTGCAGTGGAGTTGAAGTTTGAGTGGAAGACAAGGCGGAGGTTGTCGAGTAGAGCGAGATAAAGAGAATAGAGACAGGAGGAGATAGAGAGAAGGAGATTGAGAGAAGGGGGAGAGAGAGAGATCCGACTTGCGGTCAGCAGTAGTGACGTGATGACCAAGGGTCGCAGTCCCAGTCGCAATCAATGGGCAATGGGCAGTGGGCAGTGACAGGCCAGTTGACACAACAACAAATGGCGGCAAGCAAAGTTTAATAATGGCAATAAAGAAGCGGCATCAGAAGGCACAAGGGAAGGCCGGACTGCGCCTTGGGGCACAGAAGCAACCTGTGTTTTTAATTATCCAAAAAAAAAAAACTGCCCTGGGAATGAGGGTTCAGATGCAGGGCGGGAACGGCTGGCGTCTGATAAATACGACTATCTCGTCTTTGGATGGGTTGCAGCTTACTGTGTTGGACGATTGTTCGCACTAGCGATAGACGTCTGTCGGTCGGTCTGTCAGATGAACAAGAACTGGGAACAGATTGATGCAGACAGCCAGACAAAGGCAGACGGCTTCGGATTAGCGTGGCGTATGCGGCTGTTCGATGCCGAGTGAGTGTACGGATGAGTGCGGCAACAACAAAATCAGGACAAGAAGCAGGGCCGAGTGCAAAGATGAAGCGGCTGGTCGATGGACGGCGGGCGATGGATGATGAACGGCGGCTTGCTGGAATGCAGATGCAGCGGTCAGGTCTGCATGGCACGATGGAAGCAAGGCGACGAGATGTGATGTGATGTGATGCGATGAGAATCGGAGCGAATCCAAGGGGAGCGATGCAATGAGTCGAGACGATATGACACGACGGCTTCTTCAGTTCGTGATAGATTAACGGATTGGCGGATGGAGCTTGCTGTAGAGAGAAAGGGAGGGAGGGAGAGAGAAAGAGAAAAAGAAAGAAAGAAAGAGACGCCGCCGCCAAGGTTTGAATGCAATTGAGGCCGAAGGTGGAATAGTCGCAAATAAAGGGGCGTGCGACGCGTTCGGCGGGCGTGTGGGCGAAAGCAACAATGGGCAATATCAACAAGTAGCGGGAGGCCCAAAAGCCGAGAGGAGTCGGCCGTACTCAGCAATCAGGATGGCAAGATGAGACAGAGCGGTGGATGCATTCGCCGCGAGAAAGAAAGTGAGGATGGAAGAGAGAAAAGACAAGAACAGAAAAAAAGAAACGAAAAAAGGAGGAAAAGAGGGTGTTCACAGTCGCAAAAAAAAATGAAAAGAAAAAGAAAAGAACCCTTTTTTTTCTCTATTGATTGATTCCTTTTTTTTTTTAGTGAGACGCGCCTTTATGCCAGCCCAGCCAAGATTGACTGTGGAGTGGAGATTGCAGGCTGGTCAGTGATTGGCTGACGACGGCAGACCGTGGAACAAGCAGCAAGCAGAATGAGGACAGAAAACAGGCGGCACCGACTGGAAAAACAAGAGAAAAAAAAGAGAAAATAAAAAGAAGAAGAAAAGAAGGGGGAAATAGACACAAAAAAAAAAGAGTGCGATGTAATGCAGTTCAGTTCACAAGCTGTTACGGGTGCACAAAAAGAAAAATATTTGGAAAAAGAAAAAAAAGGGGAAGAAATGGAGAAAAAAAAAACACAAGTTGCAAAAAGGGCCAGAAAGGGACCGACCGACCACCAAAGAAAAAATAATAAATAAATAAATAAAAATAAAATAAAAAGAGGCTACGCCTACGCCTACGGATACAGCTACCCTGCACAGCAACACAGCCGGATATTGAAGGAGCGAGGCAGGCCAGGAAGAACAAAGCAACATGGCATGGGCCGCCTGGGACAGCATAGTGCGCTGTATATCAGCAGGCACAGGGCTCCCATAGCACTGTAATACACTGGACCCCCCACCCCCGCCCCACTGAAGCTCCCGAACATTGTCCCATCTCTGTCTGTTTGTCTGTCTCCCGCTCATTCTGGCCACATTAACAACAAAAACATCAACACCAACACCAACACCACACTCAAATCAACTCAACTCAACTCAACTCAGCTCAACTTTAACCCACCTCAGCCCAGATCAGCCCAGCTCAATTTCATCTTGTATCAAACTTCCTACGTGCTACACTACACACACACACACACACACACACACACACACACACACACACACACACAATCACTAGCATCTTAGCCTGCACCGTCCCCAAAGGTACCCCACAGGTATCCAGGCTCCAAGGCTTGGCACTCTCCCATGTACCACTCGCGTACCTGCTTGTGAAGCCTTTGCGCTTGCATAAATCCAGAGGTACATTGCGGAGCGACTAGCTCTCAGGGTCAGTGACTTTACAGATACGCCCACGTTCTACTGTTCTACTTGTTAGGTAGCTAAGCCCAAGCTCGGACTTGGCGCTTCTTTAGTGTCTGTTTATATGTTGGTTTTTATGTGGTTTTTTATGTGGTTTTTTTTTCCTAGTCGGCTTTGTCCTTTTCCGGGAGGGTTGTGCACACAAGGCACGTTGTTTTACAGTATCAAGGGGTAACTAGGGACTTGAAGCGCAAGGAGGAAAGGGAAAATACAATAGGGAAAAAAAATAGGGAAAAGAAAAAGAAAAGGAAAAAAAAAAAAGGACACACATAAACGGCAGACAAGATAAGTCAAAAAAAATTACATGAGCAAAATCAATCTAAAACCATGAAACTGACCTCACCAGGTATCATGAGTCCACAGACAAGAGGATGGCCAAACCCTAACACACTCCCAAACCCTGTCGACATCACACATTTCAATCTCTGCAGCCTATGACGCGTCAGAGTGACATGTGCATGAACATCAACATCAATATGAGATGAGATGAAATGAGATGAGCCGTGCAGTCAGTCCAGCGTTTGCTATGGCCGCCACATGAATTTTTTTTTTCTTTTTGCCTCACTATGCAAGTTTGCCCGGGCCCGGGCTTGCCATGCATCGTTTCACAATTCGGGGGCTGCATATCTATAATTGGTTGGTCCAGCAGAGTTCACAGCGTCTGGCGGCCTGGCGGCCTGGCTTGTGTTGGCCAAGGCATGGCATGGCATGGCACGGCACGGCATCCCACTACATCCATCCTATAGCATCCCGTGGCATCCCGTTTGCTTCCCAATTACATCAGTGGTCGCGTCGGGTCGGACACCAGCGGCGCACATTGCGCATATTGTTGCTCGGATCATTTGGCCAGCTCGCCAGTTCATGCTTGTTCGGACTCCTCTCATTCACTCGCTCACCCGCTCACCCGCTCACCCACTCACAGCTTCCATCCCGCCCCAGCCCCTAGCAGAGCTTGCTGCGTTGATAAGCTTCAATTTCCAAGCAGAGATGGCTGGCTCAGACTGATTGATTGTCGTCCGGAGGTATTGGCCAGTAGTCTTTGGTCCGGCTTGTCTCTGGTCTGGTCTCTGATGATGAATGGAGATGGCTGGCTTGGCTTGGTTTGCCTGGGCAGCCTTTCAAACCCCCCCCCCCCCTTCAACATGCCGCTACGCTGATGGTGGTCTTCGTTTTTTTTTGTAATTTTTTTATTGTTATATATCTTTTTGGTCCCCTATTTCTCCTGTTCGCTCCCTATTCTTTCTAGCTGGACCACCCGCTGTTATCTTGCTAAATAAAATCCGCAACCTGCTAATTTCCCTCTCCCCCTTCCCCTAAGCCTGCACCTAGCTTTTAGTGGCTACAGCGCCCTGCTACAGAAACACAAAGCCAGGCCCAGAACGCTCGTGGAAGGCCGCTAGAAGCCCCACGGGCCTAATGCAAAATGCAAAATGCGAGGCGTGCAAGTGGAAGCAGCATAGCTTAAAATAAGGATCTGTTCATTCGGGCTTTATATCTGCGCGACAACCCAGGAAACCCAACTTGTTTGCTGCATCTGCATCTGCATAACATTGACGTCAACACGCCAGGGTTGCTTAGGGTTATACTATGCCAGAGATCATCATTTGCCAACAAGGAATCCTGCATGTCTTTGCCTTGCAAGATATTCTTGTGGTTTTGCAGGGTGCATGTTGGTAGTGAGTGTGTGAGCTTTAATATGCGTTGGTGGTAGTGAGTGTGTTAGTTTTAACATCTGTTGTTGGTGGTAGTGCGTTAATGTTAGTATGTGTGCACCGCTCTTCCTCTCTCTCTCTTCCCCCGTCCCTGTTTTTCCCCCCCCCCCCTCTCCTCCTCTCCCCTTCTGTGCTCCCTATCATGCTACATTGATATACAAAGTCCGACTATCACATTCACATCCATCACACCCTCTAGCGCCCGTAGCAATGCATTACACCAGAACGTGGTTCATGCGACGCCCCCTGCGAAGCACGCAAAAAAAAAGGAAAAGAAAAGACAGAAACAAAAAAGAAAAACAACACGCGGTTCGCCGCTCTCGCCAAGAACTTTATGAACAAGCCGCCGCTGGCTTGACTTCACTTGACACGTCCTTGGTGTTTACAGCTTAGCTTTCATTAGCCGCTTGTGAGTCTCTCTCTCTCTCTCCCTTCCTCTCTCTTAGTCGCTGACTATCGCTGACTCTGCCCCCCCTTAAGGAGTCCGGCTCCCTTCCAATTTCAAGGGATGCCCAACAAGTCCACATGTCTTGCTTCGAGGCATCGAATACATGGAACATTAGAGTTGATGCAGCAGATGGACTGTGTGCGCCCTTGATCCCTTGATCCCTTGATTCCTTGGTCCTTCGGATCTCCTGGAGATAGCTGTCATGTATTGCCACCACTTCCACCGTGATACCCCGAATTTCCGACGCCGACCACCAGAACCGCCATCCCTTTTGTCCCTTGTGCCTATATAGTACTGTCTCCAAGGGCCCCTCATGACTGTGTTGGAAACACAAGGGCGAACCACCCAGACCCTGCCTCCCCTCCCCACTTCCACTTCCACTTCCACTTCCACTTCCATTACCACTTCCATTACCACTTGCACTTACCGGTGCCCTTGCCTCCCCTCCTCCTGCTAATACCACGCAGCCTCCCTCTCCTCTGTGCCGGCCACTGGCATGCATTGTGCCGCAAGGCAAGACGGTGGGGGGATCAGCAGCGTTATAAACACTTGCAGTTGCCCTGCCCTGTATCGCGTACGATGTGGCCGCAAGATTTCATTCGCATTGACTACCTACACATTAAGCCACGACAGGACACGCAGGGCTGTCTGCACCCGAGACATGGATGTAGCATGTCCATGTATGTAGCGTGCCCGTGTATGTATGTATGTATGCATGTATCTATGGATGCATGTAGTATATGCAGTTCATGTAAATCTCCGCTTCTTGTGCAGACATCTATATTGTGCTACATTGTTGGTATACCCACGCGCGCTAGATAGCTGCTACAGCTCTATAGCTTGATTGTGACATCGACGTAATCCAGAGCCAGGGCCATAGCCGAAACAATCCCCGTATAGCCTACAAGGATCGCCATAGACAGACCGACTGACGCAGTGAGCGTTGGCATTGTCATGTTGACCAGCCCCGTGAGCAAATTCGCAACGAGGAAGATGGCCAGGCCGTTTCTGTTGATGACCCTGTACAGTCTGCTGGTCGCTGCGTCATGCACCTCCTTCTCCGTCCGCACATCGCCTGCTGGCGGGTTGTGTGCTGCGGGGAAAAAGACGGTCTCGACAACACAGCACGCCATGACCTGGGCGGTGTTGAAGGCGGCCGTCCACAGCACATACGGCAGGTTAGCCATGCGGCGCGACACAACAAGACCGAGGCCACGGTAGTGCGTGGTGGCAATGAGGAGAACAGACCAGACCGTCGACCACACGAGCATAGTTTTCAAAAGCGCGCTGCGCTGCGCCGACGCGTTCAGCGAGCTCTGTGGCTTGATGTAGCGAGGCAGAACCCACATGCCCATATCCTGGCCAGCGAGGAAAATCGCCAGGTAGCCGACAAAGGAAAAAATGCCCTCGCGGTTCTTGGACAAGAGATCGACCCGCTCGGCCATGATGATGTAGTTTTGCAGCGGCGTAGCATACAGGGCGACTTGGTATGCCGTGGCAATGAGCATGGCCTGCGCCGCAAATGACGGGATGATTTCAAACAGCGCAGTGCTGAGAGCAACAAATGGCGGCAGCAGACCAAGCGTGAAGAAAAAGTTCCAATGCACACCGTACTCGGTGGTATGCTCCGCATATTCCAGGCCCTTGACACTGACCATTCGAACAAAGCCCAGGACCAAGAGCGGGAGCGAGTGGCGCAGCGATGTGAGCATGCGCGCGACAGCGCCTGTCTTGATGCCTGATGCTCTCTCTTTCAGAAGCGGCCTGGCACCAACAAGGCCTGCAGAGAAGACAAAGGAGCCAACACCCAAGTCCATCAAAGAGGTACCCCAAGTCTCGACCTTTGCAAAGCGACGCGGGAAGACACGAAAGTCAACAGCTAGGATGGCAATGACGGTCATGACCATCATTGAGCCGCGGTACATGGTAATGAAGGGTTTAATGCCAAGAGCATGCGGGTCGTTGCTTCCACCGCGCGAGACACTGGGCCTGAGACCGGCCTTTTTGAGCGCGGCGGCTGTTGGGCGATTTTGTGAGTGGCGCGATGACGAGGCTGTGGTGGAAGGGGGAAGAAGAAGGAATATGACGACGGGAAGCAAAACGGCGAGATTCAAAAGAAGAGCTTGGTCGGCGTAGAGCGTGACGGAGAGAAGCAGGGTTCCAATGTTGATCATGTAGTCAGCCAGCGCAGGAATCAGACCGTAAGGCTCAAAGAATCCTTGGCGAGATTGCAAGACTGCCCAAAGAGAACCGGCAAGCTAGAGTGAAGTGTTAGTGTTAATGATGGATTGTGAGTGTGATGTGCGAGGTGCGAGGTGCGAGGCGCGAGGCGCGAGGCGCGAGACGCGAGAACCAACTTACCGGCGAGACCGCAGTCACCATGTTGATGTCGCCGATGGAGCTGCCGGTCAGATTGGAGACAAAGCTCTCTTTCAACAGCTTGTAGCTCAGCTTCTTGGCGGCCTCGTCGACGGCAGCTTCCAGAGTGTCTGCATCGGCGTCCTTTGCTAGCTTCTGGGCTGCATCTTGAACACCTGATAAGGGTGACGCCATCTCAGAAGAGATAGGATTGTTGGGGGCACAGAAAGAGAGACTGGGAACGTGGGGTAGAAGAAGGAAGATCAGACAAGACGTATGGTCATTGGGCGCGGGTAGAGAGAAAGTAAGCAAGATGTGCGCTCATGGGACGCAGACTCAACGTGCAAAGACAAAGAAAAAGAGGCAGGCGATGCATCCACGTCACACCAAGCTTTGAAGCTCCCTTGCATGACGACACTTTGGCATCTCTGCAACTATTGCCGGTCTTATCTTATCGGCTGCCACACACACGCACCGACGCCACACACACCGACGCCACACGTGCACTGCATCTCCCCCCCCACACTTTATCCCCGGACTTTGGCTGGAGTGGAGGATGGCACAGCCAAATATAGACCTGAAATGTCTTCCTTCACATCACGAATCTTGCTTACGCCAATCTCTTCCAGGCCGTTCATCAAACAAAGAGAATCGAAGAAACAGGGCGAAGCGGCCGAGATTCAACAGGCTCGACGTTGGATGGCAGCAAGACTAGCCGGCCCGGGGCAATAGACTGCCCGGGCTTAGCGGCCCTTTGTGCGCCTTGGTAGGGGCTCTTTCAAGTCTTTGTCATGCCGTCTAGACTTGACTCGACGCAGTGAAGCCTCTCCCCTCCGCGCATGACGTGATGGGTGTCTTGCGGCTCGCTATCTTGGACTATCGCTCTTTGACGACCTTCCGTTCTTTGAGCTTGACTCTGGCGTGCATCTTGTGAGAGAAGTGACAGCAGCCCGTGTGCAGTGGCTGCTTCACAGGTCAAAGAACACGCCAGAGAAAATACTGGCCTGGCCGAGAAAAGTCGTGTGCTGCTCCATGCGGGTCTCTCATTCATTTGCATTGCATCCATCGTCTCTCAACTTGTGGCTTATAGGTCTCAAAGGACGTCATGTTTATGCACGAGACACTCGCCCGCAAACTCTGCCAGTCTAACAAAGAAAAAGCCAATATACGAAAGGGGGGGGGGGGGGGAAGGAGAAGAGGGACTCGCAGCTTTCAGGCGGCACCTTTTCTTTGACGTCTTTTGCTCATGCTAGTTAGTGGTGGACGCCTGTGTACATGTAAACATGTCGCTGTGTGCACATATATCAAAACATCCCCTGCCCTTAGCACTTCCCGAATACCCCGGTATGCTCCCGTGGCCGTCTTGGCCTGCAATCCTATCTGCCTGCTTGCCACGGCCAGTTATTTGTTTTCTCCCAGACTCTTCTCTCCTGAGTCGTGCTACAGCGCGCGTTCCAAAACGGTTAGACCCAGCATCAGCATGGGCTGGCCCCAAGAGTGAGGATACGCTAAAAGCCCGTGAGACAAAGAAACGGCTTTCTTTCAGCTCTTTGATACATGTGGTCTTCTTTGATGCATCTTGTT
The DNA here is from genome assembly GCA_017591655.1 of Thielaviopsis populi. Lineage (NCBI taxonomy): Eukaryota > Fungi > Ascomycota > Sordariomycetes > Microascales > Ceratocystidaceae > Thielaviopsis > Thielaviopsis populi. The sequence goes on along the minus strand of JADILG010000128.1, from coordinate 20,649 downwards.
CTTGTTCTTTTTCTTTATCTCTTCTTTTCTTCTACTCCATAAAGCCTGCACTTCTCTCGTGCTCTTGCAGACGCCAAGTTCTTGCTGTTGTGGTTTTGTGTATACATGACAAGACATATAATATCAAGTGTTGTACTTGCACATGTCTACCTGATACTCTGCCTGTCCATCTGTCTATCTACCTGCCTGTCTGCCTGGTATATCTTCTATCAAATCTTCTCTCCATCTTCTTTCTGCTTCTCTCCTTCTCTCTCCTGTTCTCTTTCACTCTCCTTCTCCTTCTCTCCTTCTCTCTCTCTTTCCCAGCTCCCCCCCCTCTCTCCCCATTCTTCTTTCCTTTCATCTTTCAATGTCTGTGGCGGCAGCTCTATCACCACCCCCTCCACATTACATCATGGCACGAGAGCCCAACACCACAATTTCTATGCCTCCCAGCCTGGATAACCAGGCTCTCCCTCTCCACAGTCAGAACAGGCGCCGCAACGCCGTCTCTGTCATTCCCCGGGGCACGTCTCGGCCCGTCTCATCCCAGCGCCCCTCTCTCACTCTCAAAACTGGCTCGCGCGTGCCTCTCCCTGAAAAAAGAACCGGGACGAGCAACGGCATCATCAAGCAACGCTCTGCCGACGGCAAGACCCCCACCGGCCAAAAGACTCCTGTGGCCCAGGCCCTCCAGCACCGCGCTCTATCCATGCTGTCGCCCAAAGCCCCCGAGTCTATGCACGACAACATCTGGCGGTTGCAGGAGCGTCTGCGGGACATGGGCCCAGCCTACCTATACAGCAACAAAGTCCCCGCCGACATCTATGTCACTGCCGTGCCTCTGTCGGCCATGACCCCAACAGCCCCAGGCACCGAGCAGACTAAGTCTCCATCAGCGTCCGCAAATACCCGGGCCCCCACCTCGGTCCACATCCAGGCACGCATCTATCCCGCCAACGGATCACCCGCCAAGCTGATCCGCCGCGACTTCAAGCTAGCCGAAGCGCGCGCCACAATCCCCGAAGCCCGAAGACTCCCGCCGCGCAGCGCCGCCGTGGCCGCGCCGTTTCCCCTGGGCGAGGGCTTCGCGTCGCAAAAGACCCTGTACGAACTGGGCATCAGCAGCCCCATTGCGACGTCTGCGCGCTCGGCCCATCCCGGCAACGGCCTGCGCTCGCCGTTTACCTACCACACGGCGCTGTTCCCCCCATCGTCTGCGCCTGGACGCGCATGCCGCGCTGGCGCTAGCAACGACGACGGCGGCGGCGACAGCGGCAGCGGCAGCGGTGGCGACAAGAGTGTGCTCAGCGCAGTGCCCACGTCTCCGTTTCCAAGCGAGCCGTTGATCGGCTTCGAGCGCAGAAAGTCTCTGGCTTCGCTGTACGTGGCGGGCATGAGCACTCCAGTAGCCGCCACGGAGCATTCGTTCTCGTTCTCATCCGACGCTACTCCTGCCACTGTCCCCATGCGTAAGTTTCCATCCTCTTGCCTTCCCTCGTGCTTGTTCTGCCTCTTCTGCTGTTGTAGACCATCCTGCTAACTAACCCTGGCCTCGCCCCGCAGATCTGGAATACGCCCGCGCCTATCTCCCCGTGCTGGCGTCCCTGATGCTCTCGGGCCACGTGTCGGAGAAAGACAAGATTGAAATCTGCCTGCCGCACCCTGACGCCTGGGCCGATACGGTCTCCCACATATACACCGGTCTTCCGACAATCACAGACAAGATTCGCGCCAACTCTCGACACCTGGGCGGCAAGTTGTAGTGTGGCGGGAGAAACTGGCTACTGGAGATTTTCTTTTTTTTTTTAAAACAAAAAAAAAAGAAATACCCAAGCTTGATGGACGTAAAGCACCTAATACACGTTTTGGGGCAGGATCATGATGCCCGAGGGAATAGCACTAGTTGTGGACCACAGTCGTATAGTGACTGCATAATGGTAGCATTAATCAACCAGCCTGCTCGGATTAAAGCACACACACACACACACACACTTCACAGCGTAGACAAGAAAAAAGAAAAGAAAAAGAAAAGAAAAAGCCTCATGGGCTGATAGTCTAGGGCAGCCTCACCAGGCTCATGTCTGCATGCCAAGGGCTGACCATACAAGTCAGACCTGGTCGCACATATCTCCAAGACTTCTAGAACATCAACGTGGAACCGCTACGTCATGAAGAAACAAGAAAACCCGGGAGGGGGCATCACAGTAACAGAAACACGAGAGACATCACAAGAGAAACACAGCAAAGACAGCCAGAACATGTGCGAGAGACATTCCCAAGAAACCGTGTTCAAGACGGGGCGGAGAGAAGAAGAAGATGAGAATCTCTCGTTTGCAACGCCATCTATTTACACAACCAGCCCAGCAGGGAAACGAAAAAGAAAGAACAGAGCAGCCAGCGCGCGTGCGTGCGTGCGAACTTGAGCCAGTCCATCAGAGCCAAACAGATAAAGAAAATGCTGGGCAACAAGCCTCCCACCCAAAGGAACAAAACAAAAGGATCCCAACCCACGCCGGCAGCATGGAAGCAAAGCGAAAGCCGGGGTGGGCATCAGTGCGAACGCCGGTTGTGTGTAAGTAAGTCTTGCTGCCACCCTTGACTCCCAGTAAACAACCCCCCCATCAGAGCAAAAAAGAACAGAGACAGAAACACACAAGACGCCAAGTTTAGGCCGTGACAAGCACAAATAGCAAGAGACCACGGCGGACAAAAGGAAAGACCAAAGTACAAAGCGAAAGCCAGAAAAGAAAAACAAAATAAGCAAAGGAAAACAAACAAGCAATCATGCTGCTCCGAAACGCACATGTGCCTGGCCCTGTAAGCCACCCGGAAAACCCTCAACAGAAAACGAAAGAAAAAGCCGCCATCCCAGTCCCAACCCAAAAGACGCTGTTGGTCATAAAAAGAAAGAAGAAACATCATGTAGAGAACAAAGGGAAAAAAAAAGAAGTCGTAAAGTGATGGCGCAGCCTCATGAGGCGAGGTACGACGGAGATGTAACATGAGTCCGTCGATTGGCCATTGGTGGTGGTTCGTTGGAAAAAGAAGGAAAAAAAAAAGAAAACAGGAAAAGCAAGTGAAGTCAGTCTCATCAACTGTGAGAAATCAGGTCAGATGGCGCATCTTCCAAAACCTTGAAAGATAAATTCCAAATGCTAGCGGCGGCCCATCTTGAAAAGTCTGGTGCGTATCCAGAGGATAAAGGCAGTCCAAGTGGACTGTGTGCGCTTCTTAGCCGAGTACATGCGGCTGGATGATTGGTTGACATCAACACCGGTATCGTCAATATCATCGGCAGGCTCAGTGCCAGGAGCGATATTGTCGTGGTTGTTGGTGGCAAACATGAGGTCTGAAACTTTTTCGGCGTCGTGGTTTCCACCGGTACCACGACGGGTAGTGGCCTGCTCGTGACTGTTGCGACCCAAGCCGCCGTTGGAATGGGCCTTTTTGAGTTGTGCCTTTTCGAACTTGACGGCTTCCTTGGTCGCCTCGCGCTCCTTTTTCTCAAGCTCAGCCCGGGCATACTTTTCCTCCTTGACCCGCTGCTTTTCGTCAAATCTTCTCCGAGCTTCCCGGATTTGCTCGCGTTGGGTAAAAGTGTCGACCTCGGATCGTGAACGCAGGCGAAAGGTCATGTCAAGTGATGAGCGTTTTGGAGTCATGGTTGGCGCGCCGCTAGTTGGTGACAGTGACTTCAAAGGGCCAGTGGAAGAAGGAGAGCCTAGGGAATCCCGGGTTGGTGATGTATGCAGGTCTGCGAGCGTTGTCGGAGGGATGCGCATGCTGTGATAAGTGGGCGAGTGATCGATGGAGTTTCTGGCGCCAACTGACGACGAACGAAAGGCAAAGTTGGAGGGTGATGGAGAGTACAGCTCGTCGATGTTTTCTTCGATGGTAGGAGAGTAATCATGGGGGAAGTTGAATGCGTCCAGGGGCGAAACAGGCGTGATGTAGAGGGGTGGCGACGATGTCCGGGGAGTTTGTTGGAAAGGATGAACAAAAGTGCCAGGTCGGGGACCGGAGCTGGACGTTGCAATACTGGTGTGTGAAGTGCACGAAACACTACGGTTATGCGCAGAGTATTTGTTGTTACGAGGAGCAGCAAAAATACTACTGGTGCCGTTGGCATGATGCATTCGTGGAGATCCAAAAGTGCTGTCCGACATGTCCATTGACGCAATTCTGTTGTAGTTGGTTTCCCGGGGCATAGCTGAAGATGTGGCCATGGTGGTAGTGGTGGTGGTTGTGGTTGCGCCAGTATCCACGTAATCGAAGCTGTTGTTGCGCGCGGAGCTGGAACCCCAACCATGGCTTTCGTAGTGGATTTGGTCTTCCCATGTGCGGCTCATGTCAAGGGAGCCCTTTTCTGGAGGCGAGTTGCGTTTTACAGTGAGACGACCATTTCCACGGCTGCGGTGTCTATGTATCTTGTTGTGGACGGCGGCCATCTTGAGCGGCGAGCGTGTGTGTGTGTGTGTCTGATTTGTGGGAGAAAGGCAACAAGGGAAAGAAGAAGAAAATGGAGGAGGGCTGAATCAGGCTCGGTGTGTTAGGCAAGTAGCCGATCAGGGAGCAGATGACAGCAAATGGGTCGGTAAAGATGGGAAGGGAAGTAGTGTTGGACAACCGATCTTCTTTTTTGTTTTTCTCTCGCGCTTCAACACAGCGCATAAAAACAACGAAAGCTGTTTTATGTTTCTGTGTTGATGCTACCGGTCGACCGATTTCCAGGTGACAACGGATAGGTTTCGCTTTAAGGCTTGGTATACAGAAAAAGGAAGAAACAAAGAAGAGTTGACAGTTCAGAAAGGTTAAGAGCTGGAGCTTTGACTTATTCCTATGACCAGGGTTGACGCAAAAAGAATCAAGAAGGCTGGCGGCGTTAAATAGAGGGGGGGAGTCAAAAAGAAATATAGGCAACACAAACTTGAACAGATTGAGATGTGTTGTGAGGAAACGATGATGGAAAAGAGTATTGTTAAAGAATAAAGAAAAGAAACGGACGCCTAAAATGTAGGTAGCACGTGAAAGGGGGGAGGAGGGAAGAGGAAGAGGAAGAAAAAGAGGCCTTTTGAGGCAGTGAGTTGAGCAATATAGGCCGATGGCAATGGCTATGAAGTGCCACAGTAAGATGAGGTAGTTTGCACGAAGGCGCAGCGCGCTGCTCTCGGAAAAGCAAAGCTCGTAACGTTAAATCGTAGGGGTTGACGGCCAGAGGGCAACACTGCCAGGTTTAAAGATGCACGGCTCAAGATCGGTACATTGAATCCGTCCTGAAGGGATAATAAAGAAAAAGAAGAGTAGCAGAAAAGAAAATCCAAGACAATAGGAGCACAGGAAACCAAGAGAGTTGATAGGATAGGATATTAAAGGAAAAAAGAAGAAAAAGGGGAGGGGATATTTTAAAGACTGCCACAGCGATAAAAGCTCGAAAAAAAGAAATGAGGCAACGAGGAATATGGCGGCGATTTTGCAGAGGTGAGGCGGGCGGGTGGGCAGGGTGGGAGAAGAAGGCGGACAAGGCAGACGAGAGATGTTGGAATGAAGGGGAAGCCAGGAATAAAAATAAAAAAAAAGGACAGAAAAGTGAAGCGGTGTTAAAGTTGTAGCGGTGCAGATGCAGATGCAGATGCAGATAGGTGCATAGAGAGAAGGTGATGGGAAGCTGCAAGCTGCTACTCTAAAGCCCAACCAAGGTTGATGATCCACACATACACACAGGCTGGCGGGCTGGCTGGCTGGCTGGCTGGCTGGCTGGCTGGCAGACTGGCAAGCAAGCACTGGAAGACCAGCGACAAGACAAGGTGGAGTGTGGAAAGTATGGTGTAGGCGATCGGGGTTGATTTGGCGTGGGCTCGAGTGGCTGGCAGGGAGGAGAGCAGCAGAGGAGACGACACGAGAAGAGGGGGGGTTCTGCGTCTCTGTCTGCGTAGGGATTTGGCGGGAGCAAGGTTGGTGGGTGGGTTGGATGGTATACAAGGACACGAGGTTTGAAGGGCGAGAAAAGAAAAGAAAAGAAAAAAGAGTTTTGCAAGATGCACGTGAGGAAAAACAAAAGGAAAAGGACAAACAGGTTTCGAGATGGATATTTAAGGATGAACAAGAGAATTTGATGGTGAAGAAGAAGAAGAAGAAGAAGAGGAAGAGGAAAATAAAAAAAGAGGAAAATAAAAGGCAGCAAAGTTTTCTTTTCTTGCTACCGTTTGCTTTTTGTCGAAAATGGAAAGCATCAAAGTACACTTGCAAGTTTGGAAGGTGCAGATTGTTCATGTATACGTAGGTACTTGCCTTCTGCCTTCTGCTTTCTAATCAGCTGCTAGAGCTGGTGCTATCCACAGAACCCTCCACCCAGCCCCCCCCCCCCCCCAATTCACCTCAACACAGCCTAATTTTGCTCAATGTCTGCCTGCTCTCATCCATCTGCTCCGAAGCTGCCATCGTCATAAACGCAAGTCCCTTTTTTCGTGACCATCCAACAACCCCCCGAGCTGCCCGCCACCCGACAAGAGAACCCGCCAGCTGTCATCCAGCCGACCAGTCCTGTTAGACATCATCACTTCAGCCTCGAACTGCAGCAGAGAAGCCCAGTGAAGCTGAGCTAAGCTTGCTGCAACATAATCGCATCGAATCGAATTGCAATTGCTGTCCATCATCATATTGTAGCGTGGCCGATCCAGTGCTGCGTGCTGCTTCCTGAATTGTTTCTTTTTCTTCTTCTTTCTCTTTTCTGAGCCAGCTAGCTGTTCGCCATGTCCGCCCCCATTGGTACGCATACGCACACTGTCTCTTCTCTACCACAGAACAGGCCAGCCCAGTTGCGAGGATATACATATAATTGCCTCTGTTGCGGCTCTTGCAGCCTCTCCGCCACTCCCGCATGTTGCTTACACACCACCACCCTCACTACCCATCACCACGTCGCTCTTCCCGTTCAGACAGACCTGGCTGACCGCTTTATCTCTTCACCACCATAGTGCTTGACGGAGGAACCGGTTTCCTCAAAGTCGGTTACGCCGCCCAGAACTTCCCCGAGTTCCAATACCCTTCCATTGTGGGACGGCCCATTCTGCGTACCGAAGAAAAGGGCGACGATGATCTCGTCATTAAGGACATCATGTGCGGTGACGAGGCCGCTGCTGCCCGCACCATGCTTCAGATCAGCTATCCCATGGAAAACGGCATTGTCAAGAAGTGGGATGATATGCAGCATCTTTGGGACTACACCTTTTTCGAGAAGATGAAAGTTGACCCCAGAGGGCGCAAGATTCTGCTGACCGAGCCGCCCATGAACCCCCTGAAGAACCGCGAGCAGATGTGCGAGGTCATGTTTGAGCGCTACGAGTTCGGTGGTGTTTACGTCGCAATCCAAGCCGTTCTTGCGCTGTACGCTCAGGGTGAGTTTTTCCTGGATTTTGTTTTGATGGTCTTGTTGGAGTTCCAAATTGCCCTATGCTAGTTTGCCTACTGCGCCACACATGCCGCAGAAACGACGCATGTGCATGTTTATAAACATGTTTGCTAACCCAGAACTTTGTTGTTTCTTGCAGGTCTCTCCTCAGGTGTCGTCGTCGACTCGGGCGATGGTGTCACTCACATTGTCCCTGTCTACGAATCTGTTGTGCTCAACCATCTCACTCGCCGTCTGGACGTTGCGGGCCGTGACGTCACGCGTAACCTTATCAACCTTCTGACCCGCCGTGGTTATGCGCTCAACCGTACCGCCGATTTCGAAACGGTCCGCCAGATCAAGGAAAAGTTCTGCTATGTCTCCTACGATCTGGAGTTGGACAAGCGCCTGTCTGAAGACACCACCACCCTGGTACAAAGCTATACTCTTCCTGACGGCCGCGTGATCCGCGTCGGCAGCGAACGTTTCGAAGCGCCCGAGTGTCTGTTCCAGCCTCATCTGGTTGACTGCGAGCAGCCGGGCATGGCCGAGTTCCTATTCAACACCATCCAGGCGGCCGACGTGGACGTCCGGTCGGCGCTGTACAAGGCAATCGTTCTTTCTGGCGGCAGCAGCATGTACCCCGGTCTGCCATCGAGATTGGAAAAAGAGATAAAGCAATTGTGGCTGACGCGCGTGCTGGGCGGCAATCCCGAGCGTCTGAGCAAGTTCAAGGTCCGGATAGAAGACCCTCCGAGACGACGCCACATGGTCTTCCTAGGTGGAGCAGTGCTAGCCAACATCATGGCGGACAAGGAGAACATGTGGGTGACGAAGCAGGAGTGGGAGGAGCAGGGCGTGCGTGTGCTGGAGAAGCTAGGTCCTAGATAGAGGAGATGGGGTAGTAGTCATTGCGAAGTACATATGTGCAGATGCACTGCACTGTACAGAGATTCGCCTTTTACGTTCTGAGTTACGCTGGAGTATGTGCTCTGTCATGGCATCGTTTGGACGCTGTTGGTTCTAGTTTTGTAGCTGTTTATTTCACGAGATTGTTATCGTTATTATGATGCCGTCGCCGCGAAGGTCGACTTCAGCTTGTAGACTTGGCCTTGGGTAGTGTGGCTGATACAGACGCCACATATGTCTCCGGACTAGCGCCACTCTGTCGCTTAGTCATCAAGGACCACATCGTCATCACTAAATCTCGCCCGCGCAAACGAGCATCAACGCATCGCAATGCATCTAATCAATACATCCAACACCACCAAAAAAAAAGACTTCCCGTTAAACTTTTCTTTTTATATCCAAAATACACACTGTCTTGTATTGTGTGCTTCCCATCTGCTCTGCTTGATATCGCATCAACCAACGCATTGACAACTACCACCAGCTACGCACCACAAAGCAATCAATCTCAGTTTTACAGCGCCGTCCTTTTTGATAATACAACTATCAAACACACTATTCTTTCATCTACAGTCCATATATTCCATCAGACGGCTGGACTCTGACCTTGCAGGATATGAGCCTGACAAATCCGTCATCAGGTGCTTCTGGCCCCGGCTCGGTGCGGACGAATACCATGAAACGCACAGTCCAAGCGCCATACGAAAGTAAGTTATTTTGTGCTCTGATGCCATGCTATAACATATGCTCCTGCAACTTGCAATCCTCAAACCTTGCATGGTCTCTTTGCCCTCGAAAGCCTGACCCCCTCTCCCGAACTCTGCAGTACTAACCCGACTCCGACGTCTAGACTCGGACCGTAACATGGGACCTCAAGCATATCAGCCGCAATATCGCGTTCGCGACAAATACAAAATCATGGGCTTCATCAGTAGTGGTACTTATGGCCGCGTATACAAGGCTACCGATCGCAACGGGCGGCCGGGTGAATTTGCCATCAAGAAGTTCAAGCCCGACAAGGAAGGCGAGCAGCTGGCATACACAGGCATCTCGCAGTCGGCCATTCGTGAAATGTCACTGTGCACAGAGCTGCGCCATGCTAACGTTGTCAAGCTCATCGAGATTATCCTGGAGCCGAAGTGCATATACATAGTGTTCGAGTACTGTGAACACGACTTGCTACAAATCATTCACCACCACACGCAACACCCTCGACGGCCAATTATGCCAACAGCTATCAAGAGCATCATGTTCCAGCTCCTGAACGGCTGCTTATATTTGCACACAAATTGGATCCTGCACCGAGATCTGAAGCCCGCAAACATTATGGTGTCAAGCAGTGGCGAAGTCAAAATCGGCGATCTGGGCCTGGCGCGCCAGTTTAGCAAACCGCTACATAGCTTGTTCAGTGGTGATAAAGTCGTCGTCACCATCTGGTATCGTGCACCAGAGCTGATCCTGGGCTCACATCACTATGGACCCCCAATCGACATGTGGGCAGTGGGGTGCATTTTTGCAGAGCTCATGTCATTACGGCCTATATTCAAGGGCGAGGAGGCCAAAATGGACAGCAAAAAGACGGTACCCTTTCAGCGCAGCCAGATGCAGAAGATTGTTGACATCATGGGCATGCCGACTCGCGACCGCTGGCCCCTCGTCTACGCCATGCCCGAGTATACCTCACTTCCGCTGCTGCTGCAACCACACCACCACCACTACCAAAAGTCTCCCAACACATCGCTGCTTGAGAAGTGGTACAGCCAGACCATTAACGGCGGCAACACATCCACCGCCTCCAATGCGGCCACCTCAAACTACCCACTGTCGACTCTGGGCGCTGACGGGTATAGATTGCTCGCTGGCCTGCTGGAGTATGACCCGCAGCGGAGACTGACGGCGGCGCAGGCGCTGCAGCATCCATTCTTCTCAACGGGCGATCGGCTGACGACAAGCTGCTTCGAGGGCCTCAAGAACGAGTATCCGCATCGGCGCATCAGCCCGGACGACGAAATGCGCACCAACAGCAGCATGTCGGGCTCTAAGCGGTCAGGCGTACACGATGATTCGTTGGGCAGGGCAAGCAAACGGCTCAAGGAGTAATACGGTCGCGGCCGCGGGAGGAGAACCCAAGTACAGCATGGACTCACAGATACAGCATCACATGGAAGGGGGTTTATTACAGCGACCTTTTTTTTTTTTTTTGGGGGGGGGGGGGGGGGTTGGTTTTTGCAGACGTATGCAAGCACATGTGCGCATATACGATGCAGATGGGACGAACAGGCCATTGTCTTTGGACGACGCATGCACTTATGTATATGTTTGCCGGGTAGAAGAAAGTACATTCGAACCAGGATAATAACAGCACAGAAACCAGAACACAGAGATGAATAGAATATGTGAACGTTGACGAACGACTTTCATTGACCGCATTACATAGATTAGAAAGACAGTATAATAGAGCAAAAAGGGAGAGGGGAAAAAGAAGATGAAATGAAAAAGAAAAATGGGGGTATAAAAACAAGACAGGAGAAAAACCGAGAGAGGAGTCCGGCACAGAGGAGCGCGGATGGGTTAGTTCCCGGACGGGCAGCTTGGAAGCAGAGCAGACTGGGGGAGCACTTGGGGGGAGGAGGGGGGTGGCCTGCTGGCCGGTTCCTCCTTGGTGATATGACACCGGCACCCGACCTACTTCTTCGCAACAGGCGCTGGCGGAGCCTTGATATTGTTGCTCAGCCACGCCAACCCCTCCAGAAGACCCTCGCCGGTAGTAGCGCACGACGGCACGACGTACCATACCTTGTCCTTGAGCTTTGCCAGCTGCAGGCACTCGGTGACGTCCTGCGGGGTCATGGCCTCGGGCAGATCCTGCTTGTTGGCAAACACGAGCAGCAGGCTGTCTTTCATCTCGTGATCGTTGATGATGCGGTGCAGCTCGGTACGCGCCTCCTCCATCCGTGCGCGATCGGACGAGTCGATGACGAAGATGAGGCCCTGGGTGCCTAGAGAGAGGGAAAGGAGGGGGAGGAAAGAGACAGGCGGTTAGTGATTTGGAAGACTAGAAGCTGGCTTGCAGAAATGCATGCACTGGGCGTGGTGAGCAGAGTCCCTTACCGCTAAAGTAGTGTCGCCACAGCGGACGGATTTTGTCCTGGCCACCGACATCCCACACATTGAACTTGACATTCTTGTACGTCACAGTCTCGACGTTGAAGCCGACGGTGGGAATGGTGGTGACGTCCTGGCCCAGCTTAAGCTTGTACAGAATAGTAGTCTTGCCAGCAGCATCAAGGCCAAGCATCAGCAGGCGCATTTCCTTGGAACCGAAGATCCTGGCCATCATCTTGGAGAGTTGGCCGCCCATTGTGAGAAGTTGATGTGTGCGTGTGCGTGTGCGTGTGCGTGTTTGTGTGTGCGTGTGTTGCGCGTGGGTTGATATGCGTGATGTGGATGGTGTGGTGCGGGTATCTGTCAAAAGCGATCAAGTCGTGATAACAAGACGCGCGCGCGCTATCCAGAAAGAAACGAACGGAAGAGAGAAGAAAAATAAATAAGCTCGTGATAGAAGACAACGACTCGCGGGGTTGGTGTCGTGTGTGGGCTCGTCAGAAGATTTAAGAGAAAGGGGGATCTTGGCAATATCAAAAAGTTTGGCAGGACAGGACAGGATGTAGTTGGTAATTTGATGGCTAAAAGACAACCCCTCTGCGATCAGGACCACAGTCGGAGAGAAGGAGAAAAAAAAACAAAACGAGTAGCATTAAAGAAACGAAATCCAATAGAGCAACCGTGACGATCAGGGAAAAGTAGGAGCAAGGGACGAAATGACGATAGCGGGCAATACAGCGAGCCAGAATTCAAGAGGTTGACTTTGCGTGCCAGGGTTTGGCCGGGGAAGCTCTGGCCGTCATTAGGGTTAGGCACTTTATGGGGGAGGGGAGAGGGCTCTCAGTGGCTGAGAATGGGCAAAAGGAGGCCTAGGCACAAGAAGAACCAGAGGAACCGGCGTGTTTCATGCCGGAAAAGGGGAGCGCTTTCAGCTAAAGTGCTTCAATAAGTCGCCTGTAATATAGAGCAGCCCCTTATCAAAACTGACAGGCCCTGCCGTAGGCTTCAGTCCTCCTGGAAAGCTGGCGGGAGGGAAACACTGTGCGACTGCAGGTGGCAATGTACTGTGCTATGGGCTGCATAGACGCGTGCTGGGCCAATAGCAGCGCACTGTGGTGCATGCGCTAGGCTACAAGTGGCATGGCGAGTCTCTTAGCTGCAAGGGGCGCCGAGCACAGTGTGCTGTTGCGCACTGTGGAGTACCTGGCTAGCTGGCGCGCTACAGGGCTTGCAGCGCTGAAAGAGCGCCTGTAAGGAACGACAGCACGCGCTACCTACAAACATCAACGTCATGGGCGGCCACCAGACACAACTCTAATATCATTCAAAGAGTACTTACATGTGTAGATATCAATATAGAAACAAACCAGGACCGAGAAACACAACTCCGCAAGTCTAATCAAACACTCCCAACGCCACGCGAATAAATTCTGGCTCCCCTTCTCCCATCACCCATCAAAGCCGTGGTGACGCCTGCCGCCGCCGCCCCCCCCCCCGACCTATGCACGGAAGTCAATCACAAACCTCCGCTCCACTTGCTGCATCGTAGTAGAATCGTTCTCCCCGTCAAAGCGCAGATTCACCTTGCCGCCCTCTGCTGTGCTGATGACCTCTGCCGGGTAGAATGTCGTCGTCTGCGGATACATGGCGAGCACCTTCTTCCCAGCTTCCCATTCCGGCAGGCTCTTGATCCCGGCCTCGGCTGTGATGGGAATCATGCTGCTCGCGCTGCTGCGATATTCTTTCTGCAGGCTCGCGTCTTCGGGCTCCACATCGAGCACCTTGTAGCGCCGGCTCTTGCCCTCGCCCAGCACGGCCTTGACCTCTCCAAGTATCCAGTCTGACGGCGACTCTCCCGGCGCTGTCTTGGGCTTGAAGGCGACGGCATCGCCCTTAGCGAAGATGTGTGGCTTGGCCCGCACCCCACTGCCGCCGTGCGCAGAGGGCGTGCCGCTGCCTTTGTCGCTGGGCCCAGGCGTCCGGTCGTCTTCAACGGGCGGAATGCTGTCGCGCTGCGAGTTCCGCTCGGCACGCTCGGCGCGGCGCGAGATAGGACCGCCCACGGGGCTTGGCACGGGGGAGTCAGCGGCAGCATCAAACTCGTAGAGGCTGCTGCCAGCAGCAGCAGCCGCGGTGCCCGCGGTAGTCGAGGCAGAAGCGCCTGCCGGCACAGGTGTTGACCGGTCTTTTTCGCGATCCTTGTCTCGTTCTTTTTCTCGCTCTGCCCGCTCGGTACGGTCTCGCTCCCGTTCGCGCTCCTTTTCACGTTCGCGATCTCTATCCCGCTCGCGCTGCTCGCGCTCTCGCTCACGGTCGCGCGTTCGCGATGCGCTGGCCCGGGAGGTTGGCCCTAGAGATGCTGCCTTTTCATCGCTCGCGGCGGCCTGTTCCTTGGCGCTTTGCACACCCCTTAAAATGGTCAGTTGTTCAATAAGGCTCTTGATATGGGCAGATGCCGTGTCCTCGGCCTTGACGCCTGTCCGGCACAGGTCTTCCATCTTGGCGAGCGTGCGGTAGGCTGGCTGTGAGTCCCTGCGCAGCTCCTCAGCCGCCTGTGAGTCAAGGGACAGGATCTTGTCAAGGTTGGCGTTGTCGTCGTTGACCAGCGCAATGCTTTCGTTGATCTTTTCTCGGCACAGCTCCCACAGCGATACCTCCTCGCCATGGCTGGCGCCATTGTTGCGCGCAGAGCCGCGGCCGCTGCGATTCCGCTGCGACATTTGGTTTGGTTGGGGGGAACGGGGAACAAGGCTGCGAGACGTGAAGCGAGGCTGAAGCAACGGCCCGAGGCTGAACGCGGCGGTGGAAGACTTTAAAGACGGCAACACAAAAGCAAGAGACGCCTCGTAAAACAAACAGTAAAGGAGAGATGCGCCGCCAATGTGAACGCTCAATGCCACGCCGTCTGTCTGATAGCCGTTCCAAGGCCCTCTTCGCAGCTTGCACTAGAAGCGACTGAGTGACGTTGGTCAGATCACGTGACGCGACCCCTGCTCGAGCTCGCGCAAAAAGCCCCACCGCCCCACCGGCGGCAGGTGGCAGATTGGGCTTCTCTGATTGGCCAGCATGCTTTGCGCGGCCCCTCCCCCAGAGCTCCCCTGAGCTATGGTGGGGTTCAAGGCTCAATGCTTCGACACGCCTTGATGACACATGATCGCCGGCCGATGCCATTGTGTTCTTGCGTCCCCCATCCAACTTCTCTCTTTTTTGCTTATCGTCAACTACAATCGCCATCATGCTGCCCGTTCCTCTGATTCGCCTGCAGTGCGGCGTCAACTCGTACGAGTGGGGCAAGCTCGGCTCCTCCTCCGCGGCCGCCAAGTATGCCGCTGCCACGCCGGCCGACGGCTTCGCCGTGCAGGAGGACAAGCCGTATGCCGAGGTATGTAACACAGCAGAGGCTATCGGCTGCGAGCTGAATCGCATGAACGCACGCTAACCCGTCTCCAGTTGTGGATGGGCACGCACCCGTCTAACCCCTCGCGTGATGTGCAGACCGGCCGTACGCTCCTCGAACTGGTCGAGGGCAACGAGGCGCTGCTGTCCAAGTCCATTGCCGAAAAGTTTGGCTCCAAGCTGCCCTTCCTGTTCAAGATCCTCAGCATCAACAAGGCCCTCTCCATCCAGGCCCACCCCAACAAGAAGCTTGCCGAGATCCTGCACGCGCGCGACCCCGCGCACTACCCCGACGACAACCACAAGCCCGAGATGGCCATTGCCGTGACGCCGTTTGAGGGTCTGTGCGGCTTCCGTCCCCTGGCCGAGATTGTGCATTTCCTCGAGAACCTTGCGCCGTTCCGCGCCCTGGTCGGTGAGGAGGCGGCGGCGGCATTCATTGCCAATGCCAAGGCCCAGCCCGAGCAGCCGTCCGATGCCGACATTGCCGAGAGCAAGAAGCAGCTGCAGCGCATCTTTGGCGCTGCTATGGCGGCGTCCACCAAGAACGAGGTGCTAGCGCCCCTGACGGCCCAGCTGGTTGAGCTGGCCAAGACGCAGGGCGAGCAGTTTGCGGCTGGCGGCGTCGCGTCCACTTCTGGCGCTGTTCTGGCCGAGCTGGTGACGCGGACGCACGGCGAGTTCGGCGTCGACGTTGGCATCTTTGTCCTGTTCTTCCTCAACTTTGTCACCCTGCAGCCTGGGGAGGCCCTCTTCCTGGTGGCTGATGATATCCACGCCTATGTTTCCGGCGACATTGTCGAGTGCATGGCGGCATCTGACAACGTGGTCCGCGCGGGCTTCACGCCCAAGTTCAAGGACGTCAGTACTCTGGTTGACATGCTCACGTACAATTTTGCGCCCATTGACCAGCAGAAGATGGTGCCGACCGAATACCCCTACGCCACCCTGAACCGCGCTGGCTACTCTAGCGGCAGCAGCGTGATGCTGTACGACCCCCCGATCGACGAGTTTGCCGTGATTCGCACTAAGCTGAATGGCGGCGGGGCCAAGGCTACGTTTGAGGCCATTGATGGTCCCAGCGTGGTCATTTGCACGTCAGGAAAGGGCAAGATTAGCGTGGGGCCCAAGACCGAACCTGTCGAGGCCGGGTATGTGTATTTCGTCGGTGCTTCTGCAGAGCTCATCCTGGAGTCCGAGGGCAACGATGACGACGACGAGTTTGTGACGTTTAAAGCTTTCTGCGAGGCCTAGGAGGAACAACCTTGTGGGACAAGGCAGGGAGGGAGACAGGCTTTGACATGTCACATTGCAGCAACACAGAACCCTCGAAGGCATTCACACACTGCGCAGATTGTCACAAGTAAGCAAACAAATACAATATTACTGTGCAAAAGCAAGGATAACAACCCGAGCAATCAACGACACCAAGACTAGCTAGCTCTTGACACCACGCGTGAACTTGGCTTGGATTAACCCTAGACGGAGCTCGAGGAAAACGAGACACAGAACAAGCTCAACATATCAGAAACAGCGAATTTTTAGCAAGTTTCTTTTACAGAAATTTGGAGAGGTCAAAGGCAGAAAGAATGAAGGAGAGGAGAGGGGGGAGAGAGGGGGAAGAGAGGGGGAAGAAGGCCCACAGAGAACAAGAACAAGCAGCTCCGCCATTCTCAAACGTGAAACTGTATCACAGAGATTCACCACCAGCGAGCGAGATATTAGGACAAAGGGAAGAATGGAGCGGAAGAAAAAAAAAGAAAAGAAAAGAAACGAAAGGACCAAGACCACGAATGCACTGGGGAGAAGGGAGAAATGAAAAGAAAAAGCCAACGACAACGACGGCAACAGTGACAGCGACAACATATCGCCCCCTCATCTCCCGCACGACATGCTTACTCATTCTTCACTCTTGCTTCAATACCAACGCCTCCGAGTTCCGCGTCTCCGTCGGTCCCACGGCCGACAGCATGGCTACTCCAGACCCAACAGCCTCATACGTCTGGCTATTAGAAAGCTGATGCAGCGTGGAGGACGATGTTGGTACCGAAGCCGCTGAAGCAGCCGCAGCCGCCGACGCCACGTCGCCGCCGCATCCGGAATCCCCACGCCGATACGGCTCGCTGTATCGGTAGCCCAGGTCGCTGCTGCTCGAGGCGCTGTGCAGCGAGTCGCCGGCTGCCGGCGAGTACACCGTCTCGCTGGACGCAGGCGTTGTGTAGGACTCAGCCAGCGCGGTCGACGTCGACGCGTCGGAGCGCGGGATGGCCGCAGCAGATGATAGCGACGACGACGAGATGTTGGTTGATGCAATGGAGGCGGCGGGGTGTGGCGTAATGTAGTCTGCCGTAGTGGCAGGCGGGATGTCATACGCTGTCGCGTACGAGGCTGCTGTAGAGGGGATCGACACGTCGGAGACCATTCCAGAGGTGTGTGCTGGGTGGTGGAATTGGTCGTGGCTTTGGCTGTGGCCCTGGCTTGCGCCGCTGGTCCGGTAGATGGCTGCCATCTGTCCGGGCGTCGAGGTCTGCCGCTGCGGCGTTGGCCGCGTGCGCTCGGACGTGTCGTCCAGGCCCATGTTGGCGCTTGTGGGGATGGGTGACGAGTACGGCGAGTAGTGGTGCGTCTGCGTGGTGAGAGCCGACCGCTGGATGGCTGATGGCGGGTTGCCGTATGTGTAGCCGGTGTCAACATCCACATATACCTGGCTGGAGGCCTGTGAGCCGTGGTGCGAATGGTGCGGATGGCTGCCCTTGGCTGCCATAGCGTCGGGCATGCGGTACGGCGCTCCGGATGAGACGATGTGCGGCGCGTGCGAATACGGATAGGCAGTCATGGAGCTGCAGTCGACCTGCTCGTCGTCGTAGGGAGAGGACCAGTGCGCTGCCATGGTGGCCACAGCCGATGCGTTGTACGGCTTATCGCAGGCTGGCGCATACGAGGACTGGCGGTACGGCGCCATGGCGTCTGCGTGTGCGACCGACGTTGCTGGGTAGGCCGAGCCTGGGCCGTGTGGTGGCATGGATGAGGTAGAGAGATCGGGGTATGGAGAGTGGACAACGGGGGTCATCATGGGCGTGGGCGGAGATGTGTTTTTGGCCACGGTCTGGTACATGCGGGCGGCATTGATGTTGTAAGTAAAGGCGGAGCTTGCAGGGAAGAAGTCGGTTTCACGGGAGGCAACCTGCAGGGGGGGGGGGAAGAGAGGGAGAACAAAACAAGGTTAGTTACAAGACAGGCAGGGATAGGCCGGGCGGGAGATGGACAGGGTTATCAGACAGGCGACAACTTCAAGTGTGTAAGAAGCTCAAGCCTGGTGATTCTCTGTTTCCCCCGGCATGATGGCTAGTTGGTACTTACTCGCAAAAACTGGCAGTTGTCGGCGCTTGCTGTCTGGCAGTTCTGACACGAGGCTCCGGTCCCGTCGTCGCCGCTGCAACGGATCTTGCGCTTCCGGCAACGCATGCACTGTGTGGCTCAAGTTAGCAACTGCCTTGACGTTTATTTTATTTTTAGATGCGCACGTGTTGGGGGCTGGACTCGAACTCACGGCAACTGCTATTCTTTTGCGCGGGGGAGTTGCCTCGCTGGCATTGGAGCCTTCCCTTTCGGCACTGCCGTTGACGGTCGACATGAGGGATCGCTGTTCGTGGTTCAGGGCATTGCGGCGGTCCGTGTACGGAACCTGGTAGCCGGGGCCGGCACGACTGAAGCGACGTTGGAAGTAGTTGTGAGTAACCATGTTGAAACGAGGAACAATCGACGAGGCGGTAAAAGAGGTGGTTTGGAGAGAATTAAGAGCGCAAATGAAGGTGTTCGACGATGTAGAGAATACTCGGGGGGGAAAGATAAAAAGAAAAGGAAGACGGCAGGACAACCGGACCAAAGATGCAGAGAAAGGACAAAGATGATACAAGCAACAAAGCAAAGAGACAAGGAATCCGCAATATGAAAGAAAAAGAAAAAAGACCAAGCCGGAAGCTAAAAGAAAAAGAATAAAAAAAACAATAAAAAGCGAATAAACGAAAAAAGAAGGTAGAAAGAATGAAAAAAAGGAAATATCCCCTTCTTGCCTTGGGAAAAAGAAAGATGCAGGCAATCTCGCCAGCAACTACCTAAATAGAGCAAGAGACAAACGAACGAAACAGACGGGAGGCCACCATACAGCAACAGAAAGAAGGCAGCTGCGTTTTCTGTGATAATGCAGATGCAGCAAGTGGAGCGGGACGAGTGACCAGCAGATACAGAACAGGGCAATAGTCAAGATGGGAGGGAACAAACGAAGCAATGAGAGAAAGACGGCCAGTACAAAGAAGCGAAAAAAAAAAGGGAAAACAAGAAAAAAAAAGAGGAAAAGCAGAGCAGAGCAGATGAGAACGGAAAGTTGCAAAAGTCGGATAGAGCAGGAGGCGGAGAGTCTAGATGGGAAAGCAAAAACAGGCAACAGCAAATCGAAGGAAGCAAGTACCCTGCCAGAAAAAAGAACAAGAGCAACTGCAGTGGGAGAGTAACTGCAGTAAAAGAGCGACCGCAAAAGAACAACAAGCAAGTGCCGTCTTTGTCAAGGCTAACAATGGAAACAATAGACGAAGTCGAGAAAAATCGGAAAGATTTGCGGGTTGGCAGAAGGTAACAGCAGCAGAAGATGGAAGGTGGGCAACAGCGTTGTGGTTCAGGAAAGGAAAGAACCAAATTGTCTGGAGGGTGGCTGCCCTGACTCTGATATATACCTTCCTCTTGTGAGCACCGCTCTTGCCATTGTGTATGTCACGTCCTTTTTTCTATATTCTTTTATTTTTTATTGTTTCCATTCTTCCCATTTGCTGCATGCCTGAGCCATGCTGTGTGGCTTGTGGTAATTCATCTCTCTGTAACTTGACTAGCCTTCTGTCTCTTACATCTTGGATGCGCGTGGTTGCACAAGTGCGTCTGGCTCTTGCCCCAGTTCAGTTGCACCGGCCAAAATGGGGGGACATGACAAGCAGAGATACTCCTCCGTCTACGCCCCCCCCCCCCCCCCCTCCCCCCCCTTTGTCTCTTTCTCTCTCTTCTCCTTGCCTCACTTTGGGCTTCTTGCTTCTGAGTGCACGCCCATCTACCCTTGATCCAGACACATTGCGCTCGCTGTCTCTTGACACTACATCCAGGCACAGGTAAAGCACAAGTACTACAAGTACAGCAGATGTCAATGGCCCCAGCGTGCCTGCTGCTGCTGCTACTGCTGTTGCTGCTTGTCCTGTGTTTCACGCAGCAGAAAGACTGGTTCCGTCGTGAGTCGGGCCCCACGCTGAAGAGGGACTAGGATGGTCGCCCGCCGTTACTCATCACAGACCGCCCAGCGCAGCCGTGCACGCCACGCCGGCTTGCCGAGGGAAAGGACTGACCGGGACCCTGACCAGGGCCGGTGCGCTGCCGCGGTGTTGATCTATAAGCTTCGAGAACAGGACGATCACGTCTTGCGGATATCTGGGTACTTTGATGCACTAATCCCAGCAGCCCTTGTCCATAGCCGCAATCAATGACGCTGGATTGGTGTGAAGAGACAGAAGACAAGACGGAGGAGACAAGACAGCATAGCACCCTGATTATTGCCTGACTGAGTGCGACAAACAACACCACAACAACAGCAAGTCTTGTGTTGGGTCAGGTACATAGGTACATGCAAACAGAAAAGTCTCTGTGCAACGTCAAAGACACTAAGCTAAACATGCGATGCTTTTGCGGCCTGTGATTGGCTGGTGGTGAGAGCGCAACATCTGATTGGCTGCGCGTGTTAGAGCCAACTCAACCACCGCGACACTTGGGATCAAAGAGCCCAACGCCGGCGACAGGATAGCCTCCGTCCCCCCCCCCCCCCCCCCCCCCCCCCC
>JADILG010000127.1:0-41216 GCA_017591655.1 Thielaviopsis populi | reverse complement strand
GGGGGGGGTTTGTTCACGGGAGCATATTGTTATATAGCATGTCTTTGTGTTGCGCTGAACAGTGTCTTTTGTTCCGTAAGTGGTTGGAGTATTGTGAGCTTGATCTTGTATGATTGCATGCTCATATGTACTTATATAGGTACATGCGTGCTTACACATTACACATGTACATACCTCATGTCTTCATCCGCCTAGGCGCACCACGCATAACCCGCGGACCCCCCTCTGCAGGCCTGTTAGTGTGTGTGTACAGGCACAGGATCTCGTCGGACCTAAACCTTGGCTTGAAGGTTTCCAAGCACAAGAGAGATTTTGGGGGGGTGTTTTGGAAACACTGGCGAGAAGCGAGGGCGCGTGCGGTGATTTGGGGGAAAAGAAGGCCAAGACGTGCAGTGCAGACTGACAAGAAAGGAAAGAATAAGGAGGAGAGGAAGGAACGGGAAGGGACGTCGGACCTTGCTTGGAGTTTGACCTCGACTTCGACCTCGAACCTCGAACCTCGAACCTCGACCTCGACCTCGAACCTCGAACCTCGAATGAGGCCTTGGCTTCTTCTTTCAAAGCAGGAAAGAGGTTTCAGGGCAGGTGGGGCTTCTTTGCTGTTGGAGTTTCTATTTTGAGCGCTTTCCTTCAACCTAGACTTTTTTTTTATTTCGCTTTTTTTTCTTTTTCTTTTTCATCTTGGGGGTTCTTTCTTTGTTCGATAGATGATCCAATCAGGGTGCCTTGTCTCTGCGCGCCCCACCTGTCTAGGCCGGTATTAGCTTGTTCTTCTTTTTTTGTGATCTAATTCTGGGGGAAGGAGGGGGACTTTGTCGCAAAGAGAATCCTCGTTGCAAATACCAAGACAGTAGATGAAGGACAGACTTGGGAGGGGGAGGGGGTTGTTGTTGTTGTTGTTGTTGTTTGAGGACGGGATGATGGAGGGGGAGAAGAGCGGAGAGGAAAGAAGAAGAGTGGGAAGGAAAGAAGGAAAGAAGAAGATGCGGAAGGAGCTCTTTGACCCAGGGAAGGCGCTGTCGCCAGCCCTTGCCTCATCCCAAGACGAAACGACGAACCCGTTTGTCTCGTCTTTGTCCGCTGCTCCTGCTCTTTTGGCCAGACCGCACCTGCTCTATTTGCCCGCTGTTGCTATTTTCTGCGCTTGATGACACTTTTCCTTTTTCTTTGTTCCCCTCGTGAATTAAATTTATTTTTTTTCTTCAAAAACTTCTCTTCCTTTTCACACCAACATCATCCTCGATTTTGAACGTCAAAAAGCCGGCGCTTCCCCTCCGTTTTTTTTTTCTTTTGCTTCTTCTTCTTCCTCCTCCTAGCCGTCTTTGATCGTCGCCACAACTCCCACTGTGATTGGCTCTTCATACATCCAATCCTTTTTTTTCTTTGTTGCTATCGCTGCCTCTGTTTATACTGCTCCCTACATAACTCGCAAAGACTCTTGTTTGTCGTTCTTTTCACTCTTCATTGCTTCTTGTCGTCCTTGGGTATCCTTCATCTTGCGCTGCGTGCTTTTTCTTTATACTCCCATTTGCTTATTATACCATATCCTGTCTTATCCCAGTCAACAACGTACATACGTACAATTGTCCATATTTATCGCCGCCAGCGAACAAGACCACATCTCCGCTTTCTATAGACCCCGCAAATTGCTACATCATCTGTCTGTCCCTCGCCTTTCTGCTTTACAACCAGGAAAACCAACCAGCAACCACCAAAAGCCAACCACACACACTCCCCCTCTCTCTCTTTTCCTCTCCTTCAAAATGGCCGATGTCCAGGGTCGCAAGGTCTTCAAGGTCTTCAACCAAGACTTCTACGTCGATGAGCGCTACAGCGTGACCAAGGAACTGGGCCAGGGCGCCTACGGTGTCGTCTGGTGAGTCTCTTCCTTCTCTTCCCCCTCAATTGTCTGCGCCTACGCCTGTCTAACGCCTCCCTTCCCCTTCTCTCCAGCGCCGCCGTCAACAACTTCACCAATGAAGGTGTCGCCATCAAGAAGGTCACCAATGTCTTCAGCAAGAAGATTCTCGCCAAGCGCGCCCTGCGTGAGATTAAACTGCTGCAGCACTTCCGCGGCCACCGTAACGTAAGCCAACAATCCGTTTTCCGCCTGCCATCTGCCGTCTGCCGTCTCCCGTTGCTCCCCTTTCCGTTCTCTGTCCCCATTCTCCCGCCCCGCGCTTCTCAACCACCAGCTCTAACACTTCTACCTTTGCCAACTCTAGATCACCTGCCTCTACGATATGGACATCCCCCGTCCCGACAACTTCAACGAGACCTACCTGTACGAAGGTGAATACTCCCACACTCATGCTCACACCTACACCCACTCTGCAGCCTGCCACCCCTCTTCCCCCTGGTCATCCACTTCCGACCCGCTACCATTGCAAACCACACCCCTAACTAACCGCCCACTGCTACCCTAGAGCTCATGGAGTGCGATCTTGCCGCCATCATCCGCTCCGGCCAAGCCCTCACCGACGCCCACTTCCAGTCCTTCATTTACCAGATTCTATGTGGCCTCAAATACATCCACTCCGCCAACGTGCTCCACCGTGACCTAAAGCCCGGTAACCTGCTGGTCAATGCCGACTGCGAGCTCAAGATTTGCGACTTTGGCCTGGCCCGTGGTTTCTCTGTTGATCCCCACGAGAACGCCGGATACATGACCGAATACGTCGCCACCAGATGGTACCGTGCTCCCGAAATCATGCTCAGCTTCCAGAGCTACACCAAGGCCAGTAAGTACACCCGAGAAACGGACTACGAGAAACAAGAGGAAACCTGCCAAACAAACTAACAATGCCTTTTTTTTTTCCTTTTCTTTTCTATAGTTGACGTTTGGTCTGTTGGCTGCATCCTTGCTGAGCTGCTGGGTGGCCGCCCCTTCTTCAAGGGCCGCGACTACGTCGACCAGCTCAAC
Source organism: Thielaviopsis populi (assembly GCA_017591655.1). Classification (NCBI taxonomy): domain Eukaryota; kingdom Fungi; phylum Ascomycota; class Sordariomycetes; order Microascales; family Ceratocystidaceae; genus Thielaviopsis; species Thielaviopsis populi. The sequence continues at coordinate 38,293 of JADILG010000127.1, read as the reverse complement.
CAGATTCTCCACATTCTCGGTACCCCCAACGAAGAGACTCTGTGCCGCATCGGCTCTACTCGCGCCCAGGAATACGTGCGCAACCTCCCCTACATGCCCAAAAAACACTTTACCTCGCTCTTCCCCAACGCCAACCCACAAGCCCTTGACCTGCTCGACCGCATGCTGGCCTTTGACCCGTCGCAGCGCATTAGCGTTGAGGAGGCTCTGGAGCACCCTTACTTGTCCATCTGGCACGATCCCTCGGATGAGCCCGAGTGCCCTACTACCTTCAATTTTGACTTCGAGGTTGTGGAGGATGTTGGCGAGATGCGCAAGATGATCTTGGCCGAGGTTTACCGTTTCCGCGAAGTTGTCCGTCAAGTGCCCAACGCCCAGCCCGGAGGTGCGGCTGCCGCCAGCCAGCCTACTGCGGTACCCATGCCTCAGGGCGGAGGCTGGACGGCAGAGGACCCGCGGCCGCAGGAGTATATGGCACAGGCGCAGAGCCTGGAGGCCGAATTAGCACGGGGATAGATGTGTATGTAAGCCCATGATTGAGAGAGCCTGTCTCGCTGTCACCACTCTATATATCCAAGATCGAGAGAGGCCATCTCCCCCTTGACACACCCACTGCACCGGTCTTTACAGCTAGCCTGGCCTTGTGACGCGCACGGTACATGTCGCATATCCATACCTACGTTGAAATTGTTGTTACATATAATATCATAAACTGCTGTGCTGTTTCTTTTTTGTTCTCCCAGTTTTCCTCATGCTTCATTGTTTTATCTGTGGGATACGATACTGACCAGACAGACACGAAACACAACATGGACAAAACAAAAGATGCCAAGCAGATGAAAATAGAAAAGAAAAGCCCCCCAACTCGACGACATTTGGTCAAAAGTCCAAAGCAAATTTATAAACAGATCCCAATAACACAACGCCGTCTATACTTCCAAGGCTTGATCCGAAACATTAGCGACTGCGCTTCTCTCTTTCTTTCGTTCTCTTCTCCTCTTTTTCTCCCTCGCTGGGTCTATTTCGAAGGGCCGTACAGAAAGTAGTATGCCGCATACACAGAACTGTCATCGCCCGCAGTGGTACAAGCATGGGGTGTCCCACCAGCAGTCTCAACGCGGTATCCAGCACTGAGGCACACAGAGCCACCGACATCGCCCACATACAGCCACGGAGCCGCTGGCTCGCCATTAGGCCCGGCCGTCGCATTAGCCGGGGCCGGCTGGGATGCCAGCTTACTGGCCAGCAGTTTTTCGCCATTTGTCAGCTCGAAGCGGGGAACGCTTTGGGCATCGAAAAAGTGCACGCCAGCGTACGGCAGCCGACGGCGCTTACCGGCAGCGCTCAGGTCCAGCGGCGCCACCGGCGCCTTGGGAAAGGGATCCGTCGATGCGCCCTCAGCTGACTGCGCCACGCGTGTGTTGGGCGCCGTGGCCAGCGGCAGCGGTGCTTTGAGCATGGTGTCGCCCGGCAGACCGAGGAACTGCTCCAGAGACAGCGAGAAGGGGCTCTGTGCGGGGTATAGTAGCATGGCATCGTAGAGCACGGCTAGCGCGCCGCTGGCCACGGCCGTGGCGCCTTCTCCGGCGCACGTGTAGTTCTGGTAGCCATAGCCCAGGACAATGCGTTTGAGGACGAGGCCGTCAGGGACGATGGGGAGTTCGGGTACTATGGAGAGGGGGGGGAGGGTGTTAGTTGCTGGAAAGTATACAAGGTGGAAGGGCGGAAATCAGCAGGATTGAGATTGGGCACTTACAGATTCCGGATACGGGCAGAACAGGCGGGCTGGCAGAGTTGAAGGGGGGGTAGCGGGCCTGAAGTGCCACGGCGCGAGCATCGGTATGGCTGGCGAGAAGGGCAGCAAAGATGGTTGCTGTGGAGAAGTGCATGGTGGAAAGGGATTGACGGCGCAGACAAAGACACCGACGAATATGAGGAGGATAGGAAAGAGTAGAGGGAGAGGGGTCTAGAAAGAGGAAAGAATGGACGACGATCACGAGGACAAGACGAAGCGCGACCAGGGCTTTATGCTCTCTAGACGCAGTCTTTTTCTTTTCTTTTTCTTTGGTGTAAGAAAAAGAGAGAAAGTACAAATAATACAGTGGCAGGCAGGAGAAGGCAGGCGGCAAATGGGAGCCAGTGCCTGATTGGGGCAATGGGCGTTTAGAGAGGGATATGTAGGGCAGACTAGGGGAAACCAGCAGCAGAGAGACGCAGCTAATGGTGTTATACGAGATGCAGCGCGCCTTGAACGGGCTGAGGAGGTCAAGAATAAGAGGCAAAGGACGGTAAGGACGGCTGGCTGCCTAAGCGGGGAGTTGGCGGGAGACAAGTGAGTGTGCTGGGAGAGCAAGAAGCAGACGATATCGGTAATGTTGTGTGAGGAGGGACAAGAAGACTCCAGATACCCAGGTGCAGTGCTTGGCTTTTTATACTTGTGAGCGCACTTGTTGTCTCTCTCCCCCATCTGGACCTCCGGCCTGCCTTTTCTTGCATCGTGTCCGAGCCGTAGAGCACAGCCCAAGACCTTACAGTCAATATGTCTCTCCCTCATCGATGGGAAGTCTCAGCGGTGTAACAAGAAGGCAACGGCCACATATGAATGCAACTGGATGAGGTCTGAGGTCTGAGGTCTGAGGTCCGAGGGGTGGGGGGGAGGTGACAATGGACAGTGGACTACGGGCAGTCGGAAACCATGGAGCCTCGGGAGGAGAGAGGAGGGGGTGTGTTCTTTTTCCTAATCTCCCAGCCGTCGTCTGTCTTGTCGTCACAACGAAGACATAGCAACAGAGGAGCTTGGACGCCGTGCGGGAGCAAGTTGACACAGAAATGGCATATTACGAAACAAAGGCCTATAACAGCATGTGTTAAAAAAGGCCGTGGCACGGGCATGGGCCAGGGTTAAGCTTGACAGTGACAAGAAGGACGAGCGGCGGGGAGAGAGGGGGGGGAGGGTTACCGTTTTGTTTCAAGGCCAGGCAAGGGCAAGCAAGTACTTGAGTGTCCAGAGCACAGGGCACAGGGCAACAAGTGCCCCAGAGAAAAACAAACACAAACAAAATCGAGACGCAAGAAGAAGGGCGCAGGGGAGCCTGTCGTCCTGTCCATGTCAGTATCAGAAGAGAGAAAAGTGCGTGATAAGCACAGGAGCGTGCACGCGGCAAAGGTGAGAACGAAGAATAACATTGGGGGGGGACAGGGGGACAGTATCATGGACATTCGGAATTCAATACAAGCACCGCATATCTACATCTACATTCATGAGCGGCCGGAATTCAGTAGAGGCACACGGCACATGTACATGCAGCAAGCATGCGTCTCGCCACGAAGACCTCGAAAAACTGCCTCCTCCCTCTCTCAGCGGGCTGCTCTTCCCGTCAAGCTGACACTGCTTTTATTAGGGTTTCTGCTCTCCCGTGATCCACCTCAGCTCACGCGGGCAGATTTGCGTTTCGTTCGTGCATTATGCACTTCGACAAAAGCGTCTTATTATTACTGCGGCTGATCCTCTTGATCTTTCCTGGATCGACGGCCTCCAGGGCACGACAGCCAAACACCAGGCGTGCCGTATATTAGGGTTAGCATAGGGTGGCCACTAGCGCGGACTCGTGATCTATTTTTAGCAGTGTCCTGGTGGTACAAGGGATTACCAACAGTAATTACTTGTTATGATCGGACCGTAAAGCGACGTCCACACTCCCTTTCCCTTGACTGGTATATCTGTAGCGCATCTTGGAAGGCGAGCGTGGCCATGTTACAAGCCATGGTACAAACTGGATCGTCTTTGTTGCATGTGTCACACCGCTGTACCAAGAGAAGCTTGTGTTTTGGTAGACATTACTAATATTACCCGTCTGCTGCCGTCCGTCCCCTGCGCTCCCTTTATATAGATTACAGCCTCTGTTTTTCTCCCTTGTACCTTGTATTATCTGCACATACAGCTCGCCAAGGCACACTTCAGCTCAGGCCTGTGCCCGCCCTTGCGTCTGACTCTGGCCTGGGCGCACGTCTGCCGTCCCTGGCTCGCGTGTCTCTTCTGCTTGCTGGGCTTCCACCTGTCTCCCATCCGGGGCTGTGCGCGCGCCGTCCTGGGCACCCCCAAACTCCGGCCTTGGTACATGGGTCTGCGGTACGACAGGATCCAGTGGTCCTGTCATGAGCAGCCCCAGGCCGCCAGGCGCTGTAGAGACTTCGACAAAGTCGCTGGACCGGGACCCCAGCATCGACTCGGGCATGGACGCCCGCGACAGCGTTGTCCCGGGCCGCTCGCCCATCTCGCCCAGCAGCTCGACAGACGACGGTGTGGCTGTGACCATGGGCTTAGCTTGGAGCCTTTTGCGGCGCTGGAAAAAGAGGAACTCCCAGCTTCCGATGATGCCCAGCAACACAACAAAGAAGACGGGCGCGGCAACCCAGGCATAGTATGTTTTCGAGGCTGGAGAGACCGGCAGCGACGTCGTGTCTGTGGGGGAGGGAAGAGTATCGTGCGTTGCGGTGGGTGTGGCTGCAGGTGTGTCGTGTTGTTAGCGTAGGCACGGCTGAAGTGTAGAGAGACAGGTCATACGGAGGCCTAGTATGGTCTCGACATCCAACGTAGCAGTTTTGAATGTGGCCAAGCCGTCATCGTCATCGTCGTTGTCGTCGTTGTCGTCGTTGTCATCGTCGTCATCATCATCGTTATCGTTTTCATTGTCGTCGTCGTCGTTGTCGGGCTTGGGCGCGTTTGTTTCCATGGCGGTATTGCCAGGTCGCTCGTCGCGATCATGGTCCGGGGCAGCAGTCCGCGGCGCATTGCGCACACGTACAGCCAGAGTGGCGAAAGTCGTGGAAAAGCGCATGATGACGATGCAAACATGAAAACGAAGAGATGAGCGCGCAGTGTGAAGCAAGGGAACAAGAAGAAAAAAAAAGTGGCATCGCATATAATGTTATATAATTAACGTGTTATTCGTCATGTCGTTAGCATTTCATAATTTCCCATCCCTTGAGCCCAGCGGCCCGTTTCTAGACAGCCGCAGACTCGTTTTGTGCGCCGGGACCTGAATACGCCCGTTGTCTTTCATCTTTATGTTGCAGCTTCAGCATGCCGCAGCCAGGTGCAGTAGTATCCGAGCCTCTGCGCCTCTGAGCTTGTTTTCTGTAGGCGGTGCCACGACTTGCGTTACACAGGCATAAATCTCGCATCACACAAGGTTGAATAGCTCGAGTCAGACTCGGGAATCAGCGCTCTTCCTTTGCAAAGGGAGGAGGGGGGGGGGGGGGGGGAGTGAGCAGCCACAGACAAAAGGGCCTACAGCCGAGGGAGAGGAGGGCGGCAGCACATCAGCGCCGTCCGAGATCCCTATTGGCCTCACGCCCTCCCCCCTAGCACCCCTCCTATCTCATTCCTATATATATGTACATATATATGCCTCGCTCTCTGGCTACGCCTACGCCTACACAATATGATCCGTCTCGTAGTATGGGTTGTTTGGGTTGTAGGGGAACTTGCGCACCACCACGTCGCCCTTGTACTGCCACAGGTCGACCGTCGCCGGCGTGTAGTCCAGCGAGCAGTTGCCTGCTGTCTGGCCAAAGTCGACGACCTGCGCCGCCGTGCCGTTGCCGTACTGGATGCGCAGCATGTTGTTGGTACGGCGGCTCTCGTCGGCCAGAAAGTAGTTGCTGGGCATGAACTGGATGCCCGAGTGCGCGGTGGTGAAGACTGTGTTGGGCAGGTCGCCGGTGTGCGGCACATGGTGCATGCCCAGGTTCAGCCACAGAACCAGGTCCTCGTTGCGCAGGCTCTCGCCGTCAAAGAACTTGCTAAAGTCAACGGGCGGGTCGAAGACGTCCTGCGAGTTGTACGCGTGCGCCAGCCGCGGCTCCGTGTCCTTGCGCCGCGTCACCTGCACGTCGTACTCGGCCCAGCGCGCAGCGTTGACGAGGTTGCTTGAGTCCTCGACCGTCAGGTGGCACGTGCCCGTGTAGGGCAGCACGCGATAGCCGCGCAGCTCGCCGTACTTGTTGGGCTGGTCCTCGCTGACCACCAGCACCTGCGTCTTGCCGTTGTCGGCCCAGTTGAAGCGGCCGTGGTCCTCGGTGTCGAGGAACGAGCGCTTGACCTGCATTGTGTTGCGCGGCCCGTCGCTCCACGGGTAGTACTTGGTCACGGGCACCGTGCTCAGCAGCTGGATGCTGTTTTTGAGGCCCAGGATGTCAAAGTCGGCCTTGAAGTTGAGCACGTGGTCGTGCATCGAGCCCGACAGGTGGTCGTGGATGCGGTGGCCGTAGTCGCCGTTGTGCGCATAGTACGCCGACTGGATATAGCCCGACGCGCGCACCTCGACGGCGACCGAGCCGTCCATGGAGAAGGTGTACGAGAACATGTAGTCGTAGTTGCCGACCGTCGACACCGAGCGCACCGTGAACTGCGTGTTCTTGGCGATGCTGATGTACTCGGAGCTCGAGTGGCGCTGCATGGGGTAGCCGGCCTCGGACTCGAACAGGCAGATGGAGTTGAGGTGCGTGTGAGTGGTCTCGCTGACGTAGAAGGACGAGTTGAGGAAGGTTGCGTAGCTGGGGCAGTCGTAGCCCTTGACCATCTCGAAGGCGTACGGCCCAAAGCCGTAGAAGGTGTCGAGGTACGACGTGCCCGACTGCACCGGGTCGTTGCCCGCATAGTGCGCCAGTGCCTCCTGCAGGCCCAGCTCGTACAGGATGCGCGTGCCCTCGTAGCGGATGTCGTACAGCGTCATGCCCACGTCACGCGAGAAGCCAATGTAGAAGGAGAAGCCCATCCACTCGACGTACTGCGCGGCGTGGTCCACGCTGTAGCGGCTGCCAGCTGGCGCCACCTGCACCGGCGGCGGCGCTGCGTCCATGGGGAAGGGCGTGCCCAGCTGGTCGGTGACGGCCCAGGCACCCTCGACGTTGGCGCCGTTCTTGACAAAGCCGTCACTCCAGTACGCCGTACGGAACTCATCGGTTGACTTGTAGTAGATGTTGTTGTACAGCCAGCCCTTGAGCTCCCACTTGCTGGGGTCGCGGCCCGTGACGTCACTCTGTACGTACAAGCCGAGTGGCAGCAGCGTTTCCGAGTCAAAGCCCGACTCGGGGTAGTTCCAGAAGCCGTCCCAGCGCACCACGCGCCCGTTGTCCTGCCACAGCGGGTCGATGCCCCAGATGTCCATGGTGTCGTTATCCAGGCCCATGACCGTGCCGTTCCACAGGTCCAGGGTGATGTCTGCTACCGACGCGCCGATCTTGTACAGCCACTCCGAGTACAGAATGTCGTCGGCATCGGCATCCAGGTTGCGCACGCGGCCTGCGTTCTGCTTGGTGTACGGGAATGTCAGCGGCTCCCATGTGGTGGTGCCGTTTTGCACGGGGATGGGGCCGATGACAATGTCCTGGTAGTAGGGATTTTCGCTGGCCCGGTAGTTGAGGACGGCATGGGCATATTTGACGGGGGGCGTACTGTTACTGTCGATGTAGCTCAGGGCATCGGACTTGTTGGGCGCCAGGGTTTCCACGAGGATGCTGGGGGAATTGAATGTATGTTAGCAGACTGTGATTGTGAGTGTGAGTGCGTATGTACTTGTAGTCCCCCCCCCCCCCCCCCCGTACTCACATGGTGTTGTCCCACGACGTCGCATTCTCAGACATCGTCAGGTTCAGCTCCGGCTGGTCAAACATCCACGCAACCAGCCCGGCTGCCTCGGTCTCGGTCAGAGCAGCCCAGATGTTGGTCTTGGGCGCCGTGATGTTGGTGGCCAGAGCCTCTTTGCAGTCAGCGTAGCTCTCCTCGCGGCGGTACATGGGATTTTTGACGCCTAGGCTACCCTCAAGGTTGCGCTTGAGGTTGTGCGACATCTTCTTTCGTGCCGGGCCCTTGTGCACCCAGGTGCTCTTGGGCTCCGGGCGCCCCGAGACCTCGCAGGCAAGGGCGCCCAGCAGGAGTACGGCCGAGACCAGGCCCCTAGTAAAAGGGAGGACCATGGTTTTCTTTTGGAGGGGCAGAAGAGAATAGTATTAAGAGGAAAGCAAAGAAGAAGAAGAAAGCGGCGTCTCGACCAAGTCGTAGTCTAGCTGGCTGGAGAGGCTGGGAGAAAAGAGCAACAAGACAGCTGCATAGAGGCCTCGTGACTTTATACACCAACGGCACGAGTCCGACAGCGTCTTGGGCTGTCGAAGAAGACTTGCAAGAACAGACACACTTCCATCCGCTCCATGAGGATCACGTCTCGCCTGGCCACATCACCACGCCACGGCAATCTCGACGCAGACACCGCCGGACTAGCAGCTCAAGTAACTGACAAGAATCCTGTCTCCCCCCATGCCCCCAACTTTGCTGCTTTGGACTGCGGCCGAGATAAAGAACAGACTAGAGACGCTGAAGAGCCTACAATAGAAAGTGTGCGTACAAGTGACAAGTGACAAGTGTAAGTTGTAAGCGCGAGTGCTGAATGCAGCCAATGAGAGGCAGCGAGGGTGTCAAGCTTTGGCATACTGTTAGTCAAGACTGGGCTTGCAATCAGCCCAAATCGGGGCTGGAGAAAGGGACTGATAACAGGCGTGCAGGCCAGAGAGGCGAGTGGTAGGGGGTGTAGTTGGTACTATGGGCAATGATACTGGGTAGTAGTAGTAGTAGCAGTAGTAGTAGTAGTAGTAGTAGCGATAGTGGCAGTAGTGGTAGCACTGGTACTGATACCGATACCGATACCGATACCAACATCCCTGCCTCTCCTCTCTGTCCAGATGCAGATGGTTGGCCGGCGAATTAGCGGCCCAGATACCCAAGATGAGGATTCACCAAGACAGTGGATTTTAGTGACCATGGCGGGGTCGATAGGGCGGAAGCGGAGGGATGGGAGCTTGGGATTGGCTCGGCCTTGGGCAGGGACGACATCCGATACAACGCAGGGCAACGCAGGCGATAAAAGACGCAGAGAGTATATGTAATGTACGATGTATATACACACATACAATGTACTACATGTCCCTGGCGTTGTACTTGGTCCACAGTCCTCCTCGACTTGACTCGGCCGCACCTCCCCCAATCCGCTTACACCAACTATCCCAAGTCCTCGATAGCATAATTCCATCTTGCTGTCTCTGTCTTGTTTGTTATTCTCTGGCTGCCCTGCTTTGTGCATTACTTTTTCCTGCTGTCTAGTAGGCTTTCATTCATCCCCTCGAGCTTTATCTCGGGGTTCCTAAAAGCGTAGCTGCAAAGATGGAAGGGATTAAAAATAGCCGAATAAAGTGGAAACTACCTGATTCATCTCTTATCTTATCAGCCATCGCTAGGATCTTATCTATGCAACAACCAAGCTCATTTCTCGACTTACATCAAGTACGTCAAGTACATAGTTACCATCTACCTACACACGTCATACACACTTGCTTACGTCAATGTATGTTACACCCGCCACGACAGAGTCACAGCAAGCTGCAAAAAGTCCTCGCTCAAAAGGGTAATACGCTCCGCTCCGGCTGAGACAAAATCAACCCTATCGACTAGTAGGCCGGCCGTGGTCGTAAACCTAATTTCCCAGCATCACGACAGCTGTATAGAATCACAAAGTCAATGAAAAGGGTGAAAAAAAAAACTGTTGCAAAGTCAAACAAAGAGAACAGAGATGTAACTTTTGTATGCGTACCAACCAGGCTTAGACGATCGACACTACTTCGACTGTCACTGGCCTGCCCTCTTCTTCCTCCAACCTGTGCTTTATATCTTCAAGAACCGAGGAAATAGGCGTGATGTACGACACATTTCCGTAGTTGGACTGCTCGCCTCTATGCATAAGTCCTACCAACCTGCCGATAACGTCAAATACAGGCGCGCCCGAGTCCCCGGCCCGCGAGAAAACCTTTCCCCACAGTCCAGCAACAGTATATTCAAACGACTCCATCAGTCGGGCTTCCTGTCCATCAGCATAATCGTATTTCATCAGAACCTTGCGCCGAGAAGAAATACGCCCGACGGTGATGCCTGATGTTCGCCCCTTCATAAAAACAATATCGGAGACTGACTGGCCAGTTTCGGTAGATTCAGAAAGAATGATTTCATCAGGATGAACTGTCTCAATCTGTTGTCTTCTCATGTTCTTGGGGACTAGAGGAGCAAGGGTTTTCAATATGTGATCAACTTCCAACCAATCTTCATCGTCAAGAAACTATCTGCGAGTTAGTGAAAAAAAGGAAAAAGAAAAAGATAAGAGCCATATAAAAACTTGCTGCATTTACTCACAGTATGGTGACTGGGTTTAAAGCCTTGAGGAATCTCGATTTCCACAGCTGCCCAATCAAGAACACCTTGGCCATAATCACGCCGCTTCAGCCCAGAAGCAAGGATTGTTCTGCCTCGCAAATTTGTTTTGAAAGGCTCACAACTGCTGGTCAATTCCATAGTTTCTGTTGCCATTTTGAGTTGGGAACTGAGAGTTCTCAATCTCTTCTGCTGGTTTTTACTCAGCATTGCTTGGCCAGTTTCCTCGCAGGTATCTCTGGCCTGCGCTTGGAGTTCTTCCATCATCTTGAGCATAGTAGTACGTCTAGACTCTAAAAGTTCCATGTACATTTTGTCATCGTCAGGAGGTGGAGAGAAGATTCCATAGCTGTGCTGGCTATTAGTAGACGCAAAGTCTTCAAAGGGATCTGGAATACCGTCATGGTGTTGTCCTGGATTAGAGCAGGGCAGTGCAACATGGCGACAGGTGATTGCCAAGAATCGGTCGGAGTGAGAAGCTTGAGATACACGGATGTATGTCGTCAATGTGCCTACTACTGAGGGGCTGTACGAGCTGGATATCGGGGAGCCAGGCGCAACCACTTCCCTATAAGCCCCAAGCCACAATCTCTCCACCAAAGAGATTGAGACGTCTGTCGAACCACTATCGGTATTTCGTTGCCTTCCAACGACATGGACCTGGACATCCGTAATTTCGAATCTGTATTGGCAGTACGGTTAGGTCAATGGCCACGAAGCAGGTAAATTTGAACCATCCGATTCATTCCTTAGTTTTCTGACAACTTACCCTTGCAACAAATGAACTCCAGCAACCACAACCTTTGACGCCTGAGCAAAGCTAGTTGTGGCTTCGTTGACTACGACCATGACAATCACTGGGTTGTCTTCGGGGCGATGACTGTACCCAACACGAGCAGGCATAATTAGTCTGTAGTCGATGTCGGAAGCCTGGCAAACCAATGCAATGCCCGACAGTACCTCGTTCTCTACATGCCGGAGCGGATGTTGGCAACCGATATTGGGGTGGATAATTAGTCCTTGTTGATGGAAGTTGACCCACGGGGCATCGGGGAACGGATGATCTGACCGCGCCATCCATCTTGAGTTGCTAGAAGGCGGGATAACATTAATTGAACCTTCAAGATGAGCAGAATCATCCACCGGCTTGGCCGAGGTAATATTGCATGGCTTATCCGGAAGAATGGACGGAATATTGGTTGCGTGGGAATTGCGGTGGGACATCGTGAAAAGTGTAAAATTAGCGACAGAAAGAGAGAACACCCGATGCAGAGCAGAAGATTGGGTGATGTGAAGAAAAGAACAAGTGTTGATTTGAAAAGCGGGGGATGGTTTATATATATTGAAGGTCAGGTTGCTGATTAGAGCAGTTGCCTCTTTGAATGCAAACATAAGTTCCACGCTATCGCGTACCTTCCGTTTGCTTACAGGCTACGGGCTGTCGCGTACCTTCCAGTTGCATCGTGACAAAGAGAGGCAAGGCAGTACAAGCCTCGGTCTAAACAAACCTCAGCCTTGCCCTTGGCCGCGTACCAGTCGTTTCCACGTGGCATAGCCGAACAAATCACAATACATATCCAAGGAAATTCCATGCTGTTACACCATCTTCTGCCTTTTTATATCTTTGTCACGGCTAACGCATATCGCAGGATCCCGACGCTGCCGCCGGCTCCGGCGCCCACCTCTTGTTGAGGCCTCTTCTCCGCCGCCAACTCGGGTGCCAGCTCGGCGACGTTGCATGAGTCATCCGATGATATCAAGATGGCTGCTCGCATATTATCTCGAATCTTCCAGCCTCGCAACACCACCAGGGACCCTGCTGCTACAACATACATGCAGCCAACGAATAGCTGTGCTCCGATATACCTTCCCGTGCCAGCCACAATCTTGAGCGCCATAGCCTCGCTGAAGGTTGACGGCAGCACTAGCACAAGCCACATCAGATTGAGCGCCGACGGAACGTCCGCTATGCCCACAACCTCTGCTGTGACGGGTGCCACAGTTGTCCAGAACGTGCCGCCGACTGCGCCGCCCACAATGGCAAAGAAGATGAGCACACCAAGCGACTTGGCTGGAATCCATATGGCAAACACAAACACAGCACACGCGAATGTCATGAAGGCTGCCATGTTGATGCGCCCGGAGCGGTCACTGAAATACCCGACAAATGGCCGGCCAACACCTTGGCCCAGATTGAACATGGCACTAACCAAGGCCGCGTCAGAAGCTCCGAGACCGATGCTATTGGCATAGTTGGCAAGGCTGAAAATCAAAACGATGTAGCCCAACAGTGAAAACCAGCCATAGGCCAGTAGCAAAAAGTATTCCAGGCGGTGGAAAAGTCTGGTGTCAAACGCATTCTGACGAGATCCAATAGCAGCGTGTCGGTCCTTGACAAGGGCAGAACAAAGGGCATTAACCACAAATGCTGTGATCCCCAGAATACGATACGTCCAGGCCACGCCATGTTTTCTGATAATGACCTCGGATACAAGGGAGTACAAAAGGCCGCCCAGGCCCGAGCCAGCCGCCGAGATGCCATTCGCTAGAGAGCGCTTGGTGGTAAACCACTGCGGGATGACGTTGGAGCTAGGCACAAACAAGAAGCCCATACCAACCCCGAATAAGAAGCCCTGTGTCAAAAACAAGTGCCAGATCTTGTCGGCAAAACTGGCGCACACCAGACTGGCAGACTCCACCACAACACCAATGTACATTGTCGGCTTGGTGCCAAACCGGCGGACGCATATGATTGCCAGAGGCGATATCAAAAGGGCACAAGAGATACTCAGGGAGCCAATAAAGGCAAAGTGCAGCGATGTGGCGCTGGGATAAGTCGTTTCCTTGAGGTAGTGGGCGAGGAACACGCCGTAGCTGCTGTTCAGGCCCCAGGTGTGTCCGTTGATGATGGCCACGCATATAGTGCACACCCAGCCATAGCCTCCATCAGGCTGTGGTGGCCCGAGAGGTGTGGTTTCGACGGGAATGGCGCCCGGTAGAGAGACAGAGGGCGCTGTCTGATGCGGGCGGGTGCTGGTGGTGCTGGTGGGGCTGACGCTGACGCTGACGCTGACGTCGGTGTTAGTGTTACCAAGATCACACACACCGGACGTGTGCGGTGACTGGGCTGCAAGCGTGTGTGAGTCCGACGGGACGGACATGGCAAAAATAGCTGAGAAGCGGTTTACGTGGCATGAAGAAGATACAAGAAAGGGCAAGGAGAAAGGCCGCAAGTTTTCACAGGCCGTGAATTTATATTATTGAGAGTAGAAGTAGTCATGACATGGCAGCGGAAATAACGCGGATATAGGGCTTAGCAAGCATCAATGACAGTGTCTAACAGGGGCAGCGTCTAATGGGGTTAGCCTGGTTCTGTATCTGGCATGGCGACAGGCAGCAACTATCGTGAGTCAGGCCGAGTCCTGACGAGGGTGTTGCTATGACGAACGCGGACAGGGCCGGGGCCGGTGCCTGAGTCACACGCCGGAGACACGGAGGCGCGGGGGGGGACGGAGATACACAAATACATACAGACACAGACACAGACACAGACACACACAGACAGCATTGCTCGCAAAGACTCCGAGTAAATTCAACATGCCCCGGGGTGGCAAAGCAAATGGGCACTTCTGGTGTACCCCAAAGCAGGAGAAAAGATCAGTGATGTTTGGAAATAATAATAAAAAAAAAGAAATAAAAAAAGCTCCCTTACATGCGCATCTCGACATTGCTTGCGTCCAAGAGCCCAAGCCTGCTTCTTTAGCTACGACTTCATCTCTGCCACTGTTTCCTCCGGACGAGATGCGTCTTTTGATATGATTCTTCTGTTTCTCTCTCTCTCTCTCTCTTCATTTGTCTCTCTCCATCTCTCTCTATCTCTACCCCCCCCCCGTCTATTCCCAGCCCTTCACACTCCTCCCCTTATGTCATCGAGTACGACGTCGGTGTCGGTGGCCGCGCGCGGCGCCAGTCAATCTGGCTTCTGATATCTCGGATCTCCTCCTCCTGCACGCCGCAGTCCGTGACGGCAAAGTCCATGACGCGCTTGCGACTACCCATCAAGTACCCCGACGACTTTGCACGGCGGCTCTCCTCGCGCTGCAGCTCGCCGTTGCGCACCTGCGCCTCAGTCGCGTCGTCCAGCATGCTGCCCTCAATGCTGATAAAGCTGTGATCGTCGCGCACTCCAACGTCGAAGCGCTTGATGCGGAATACAGCCTTGCCGTCGACCGGTGTGCCGTTCTCGTCGACCCAGTGGCCAGTCGTCTGCGGCATTGCAGCAGCAGTTGCAGCAGCGCCATCGTTGTCGCCCGCACTGTTATCCAGCTCCATGACGTCCTCCTCCAGCTCAGCCTCCTCGGCAGCCACCCAGCGCCAGGTGCGCGGCAGCCGTGATGCCTCAATGCTAGCGTTGAAGCGGCCCCAGCAGACTACGCCGATGTGGCCCTCGGTCTGCAGCACAACCTCCCCCTCCATCCAGGCGCCGATGGACGGCACAAACAGGTCCATGTCGGCGGTGACCCAGGCATAGCCGACAGCAAACTCGTCGCGCGACTGCAGCTTGACCGGCTGCGAGTTGGTCTCGGACGCGCCAACACGCGACGGCCACTGCGACACGATGACGTTGCGGTAGGCCAGCAGCACGCCGTGGTAGATGCTGCTGTAGCGGTTGAGCAGCGGCGTCAGCAGCTGCGAGCCGGCGGCAGCGGCCGGCTTGTCGAAGCCAACGGGGAACAGGGCGGTTTTGATGGAGAAGGTCTGGGTGTACAAAGGGAACTCGGGTTCTTTGGGCGCAAAGGCCGGCTTGAAGTATCCGGTGCCTGGCGGTTTCGTTTCAATGGACTGCAGGGGGCGGTCGGCTGTAGAGATGGTGGCGGTGGCGGCGGCGGCAGCGGTGATGGTGGTGGTCGGCTTCTTTTTGTCGGCGGCGTCGGAGTCCGAGCTGGAGTCGTCGGTTGTAGATGATTCTTCGTCGGATGTGGTATCGTCAACAGGAGGCTTGGCGTCTTGCAGCTTGACATCCTCTTCGTCTTCGGATGATGAGAAGTCGGAGGGGGGCTCGGCTTTGACTACTGGAGTCTTTTTGGACTTTTTTTCAGCCCTGGCGACAGGCTGAGCCTCGGCCGTGGCCTCGGTCTTTTTGCTCATCTTGGACTTTTTCTTGTCAGAGTCATGAGACTTGACCTTTTGCTTCTTGCTGGCAGCAGCAGCGGCATCGACCTCCTCGTCGCGAGGGCGCTTCTTTTCGGAAGACTTGGACATGGCGGCGCAGATCGGGAGACACAAGTATGGCGAGAGAATAGCGGGAGCGGATGGAGATTTAAAGCAAAGATCGGGACCAGCGTCAAGCACAATGAAGAAAAGAGAAAAAAAGAGAAAAAAAAAAGAAGGTAATACACTATCGTCAGTCGGCGGCGCACGAAAGCCGGACGTGAAACTGCAACAAGCACCGAAAAAAAAAAGAAAAAAAAAAAAGTCAAGGTCTAATAGAGGAAAAAAGAAAAAGGCACTTATCGATAAGATATAAGCATCGCAATGTCTTATCATAGGAAAAGAAATTCCATTTTATCGATAAGAGAGTCTTATCACAGAAAAAAAAAAGATTTTGTGGCTCTAGACGGGATTATCAGTCACCGCGCTTCACCGGATACCGGTAAGCCTCGGTGAGGCGCCATGCCAGAGCGGGGCGGGTGTGGCGCTGTGTCTAAGTGCCACACGATGGCCGCGGACTTTGTTGCTGTTGTTTGCCTATCGGACACGCAAAGCAGCTAGTCAAAGGTTCCAGCGGGCGATAAGCGCTGATAGTGGTATAGGAATCACGCATTATAGCCCTGAAATAGAGGGCTGGAGAAGCTAACCTGTGTGCTGTGCTGCGCTGCGCTGTGCTGTGCTGGACAGGCAACCAAGGCAGCCTTTATCAGTCCCCTAGTATACCTGTTATGGCTTTATATAGTGTCATCCCGTTGCAGTAAAGATTGTGCACATTTGGCAGGCCAAGACTATGCACGTCGTGTTTTGTGATTGGCTGCTTGAAATGTGATCTGATAAAGCCGGGCCGGGCGCAATCCTTCAGGCCTGCCCACACCACGCTCCCTAGTGTCCCCTTCTGCCATGAAGCCGTGATATAGCCAAGGGTTACATTGCGTTACATCAGTGGCCGGGGGTTTGGCACGGCGGGCAGGGGAGTTGCGATAAGACATGTGCAGTGACGTGGGCAGCACTCGGCGTCTGCTCTGTAGGCGAGGGGAGGCAGCAAGAGAAGTCGACGATGGTGTGAAAGAGGGACAGTCACAGAAGAGAAGCAGGCGAGATGGGCCCAAGACAGCAGCAGCGTTGTACACGCTGTGTAGCTACCCAAGAAGAAGCTGCAAACGGCGTCCAGGGGCCAGCGCAGCGCCTGACCGCCCACCGCCCATACAGCCGTATATCGTCAGCATGCTCGCCGGCCCACGGGGCACTCCGGCCACGGCGCACACGCTGCACCGGGCGTTCTCCAAGACCCCAGCAGGCGACGTTGAGGCAGGCTGTTTATCGTGCGGGGGGGGGCGGGTGAACGTTGAGCCTATCAGTCGAGCCAGAGGCAAAGCACAAGCACAAGGGCAAGCGCAAGCGCAAGAGCAAAAGGACGCGGTATTGAGGGAGAAACACACCAAGGGTTCGAGTACGAGGTTCCTTGCCTGGCTGCTGGCTTATCTAACCAGACGTGACGATGCACGGAAGATAGAGCGGCTTGCTCTCGGTAGAGATGCCCGTTTGAGCAAGCTACGGGATTCCTTCGCGTGTCTGGCGTTGTGTTCCTGGGGGACGAGGGGGGCGGAGAGCTACTATTGGGCTTGGCTGTCTGCGCCAGAAGATTGTGACGAGACGAGTGTGTAGAGCAGGCCGAGAAGACCAAGACGCTGTGCGGCCGACATAAAAGACGCTGACCTCCGCATCTGGCTGCAGAGTGTCTTTTTTTTTCTTTTTTTTTTGCGGGGGAATATTCTTTTTTTTTTGGCTGCTTTGGTACTGCTCTTTTTTTTTTCTTTTTTTTCTCCTTTTTCTTTGCCCTTTAAGCCACATTCGGACCGATAGAAACACGACTGCATACCAAACAGAAGGAAGACGTCGTTGTTGGTAGGCTAGCCGAGTAGATATACACAGCCATATCGCGTAACCTCTTCTCTGTTGCTCATCTCTCCTCCCTTTTTTTTTCTTTTTTTTTCTTTGTCTCTACAAGCTCACGCGTCAGACTTTGATAACTCGAGACTGCGCAAAGCCGACTCAGTCAGCCAGAAAAAAAAAAGACACACAGGCCTTGTCTTGTTAGCTCCTCCCCTCTCCGGCACGCACCATGGCTGCCGATCTGCCCCGAAGCGAGGCCGGGCCATCGGCTACGGCCATCAACGACCGCAGCCAGCTGGAGCAGTTTGGCTACGAGCAGGAACTAAAACGCAGCTGGGGCCTGCTGCAGAACTTTGGCGTGTCGTTTTCCATTATTGTGAGTAGATGCCTGTGTCTTTGTCTTGCCTTGTCTTGTGTTGTCACTGCGTGCTGTCCGGTCTCCTACAGAGATACGCCTGTAGCGAGCCATCTCGGGCCCCTGCTAACTTGTCCCTAGAGCGTCATCACCGGCCTGACCACCCTCTTTGGCTATGGCCTGGCCAACGGCGGCCCCGCCGTCATGTCCATTGGCTGGCTCGTCATCTCCGTGGCCACCATCTCCGTGGCCACCGCCATGGCCGAGGTCTGCTCAGCGCTGCCGACCTCAGGCGGTCCGTACTTTTGGGCGGCGCTGCTGGCCCCGCCCAAGTGGGCGCCGTTCATGGCGTGGCTGACGGGCTGGTTCAACTTCCTGGGCCAGGTCGCCGTGACCACGGGCATCAGCTTCGGCCTGGCCGGCCTCATCTCCACGGCCATCACGGTCAAGAACCCGGACTTTGAGCCGACCGAGGCCAAGACCATTGGCATCTACGCCGCCATTCTGCTCACGCACGGGCTCATCAACACGTTTGGCGCGCAGACCCTGCGCCACCTCAACAACTTTTCCATCCTGCTGCACTCGGTCGGCGTCACGTCCATCTGTATTGCCGTGCTGGCCAAGGCGCCCACGCACCAAAAGGCCAGCTTTGTGTTCGGCCACTATGTCGACGGCACCGGCGTCGACGGCCACGAGGGCTGGGGCCAGCGGGCCAGCCCGGCCTACGTGGTGCTGATTGGCGCGCTGATGTCGCAGTTCACACAGACCGGCTTCGACGCGTCGGCCCACCTGTCCGAGGAGACGCACAACGCGGCGTGGAGCGCGCCCATTGGCGTGGTATCGAGCGTCGTGTGCTCGGCCGTCTTTGGCTTCTTTGTGCTGCTGTCCTTTCTCTTTTCCATCCAGGACTTGGCCCGCACCATGGACGGGCCGTACGGCCAGCCCGTGCTGCAGATTCTCGTCGACTGCCTGGGCGAGGACGGCGCTGTGGCCGTGTTCTCGGTCATCTGTCTGTGTGTGTGGCACTGTGGGCTGTTTAGCATCACGAGCAACAGCCGCATGATGTACGCATTTGCGCGGGACGGCGGAATTGTAAGTAGTCTATTGCAGTCTTTTTTGGTTGAGTCTTTGACCTCTGAGGCCTTGACTTTCCCTTCCTGGTCAGCCAGTCTGTCTGTCTGTCTGTTCTCTTCTGTACCATCCAACTAACCACCCTCTTCTGTCCCCCCCCCCCCCCCCCCCAAAACACCTATCTCTGCACATCATACACACACACACACACACAACGCGCGTTTCCATCCCGTTGCACGTCATGTCGGTCCATCCATCGACCCATGTGTCCTGTTTGTGTCGCTACTTTGCCTTGTCGCCCGAGCACGGACCTACTACTACTACACACACACACGATACATGACAAAAGAAAAAAAAAGAAAAAAAAAAGAGAGAAAAGAAAAAGGAATCATGCTTGAGCGTTTCAACAGCTAGCCTGCCTTTCTTGTCGTCTCCTCCGCCTCCTCTGCCTCCAATAAAATACTATTGACTAAAAACAAAAAAAAAAGAATGCACATCGTTTGTATCCCCTCCCTCATCTCTCCTGCTCACCCCTTCATCCGCAAGAGAAACGGAGAGAAACAAGAGGGACGGGAAGTAGACAAAAGAAAGAAACAACAAACGAGTCTTTCCGCCGTCCTTCTCTCTTTCTCTTAAATGGCAAACTTTCTCGTCCGCTCGCGAGCTGTCGCCTCGTACCGTGCGCGATCCGTCTTGTACAGATGCGCAATCTCGGGGACCAGCGGGTCGTCGGGGTTGGGGTCGGTCAGCATGGAGCAGATGGACAGGAGAACTGGCCGGCATATGTTAGCATGTCACAGACGAGCAGACGGGCAGACGGGCAGACGGGCCGAGAGCCAGATGCAAAACACTCACCCTTGGAAATGGTCAAGGCAGGACTCCACTGATCACGCAGAATGTCCAGGCAGATGCTGCCATTGGAGTTGATGTTGGGGTGGTAGATTTTGGTCGAAAAGGAAACCTTTGGCGGCTTGAAGGGGTAGTCTGTGGGGAAGTGGATGGTCAGGAAGAAGACGCCGTCGGCGTACGGTGAGTCGGCCTATGGGGCGGGTCAGCATGCCGGCAGAGGACGGGTAGAAACAAGAAAATAACGGGAAAGAGAGAAAAAGAAACTTACGGGACCCATGATGGTCGCCTGCCAGTGGAACTGTAGACATCATAAAGCTACTGTTAGCAACAAGACTCCACGCACCACGAAGGGGGAAGGGGGGGCACCGAAAAGGGAGACCCTACCAAATCATCGCCAACGGGGCCAGCAGAGCACAGCGAGGGCGGGTCACTAGAGAAGGGAGAAGCAGAATGCGTTAGCGAGGGTGGTGGTGGTGGTGGTGGTGGTGGTGTTGGTGATGGCTGTCGTGCATGACTGCTGTGTATGCCTGTCTGTCCGTCTGTATGTCGTGTTTCTCCCCTTTATTCTTCTCGCCGTGTGTTTCTGCTCATGCTGAGGAACAGCCCGCGTCATCCATCCACGCAGTCAATCTCCATTCTGTCGTGGCTGTGATGATGGCTGACCTCATCCCAGAACTGCACTGCTCGTCAACCGAGCCCCTCCTCCACTTGTTTGTATGAGGTGCAACCCCGCATCTCCAAGCAACCCCACATCGGATTCAGAAGCCAGTTTTTTTTTCTTTGGGCATCAGCCCGGCTTTCATCATAGGACAGACATCGACAGTTTTGTCCCTTTCCTTCTGCTATTGGATTCCTTTTTTTGAAGTTGCCATGTAGCGTATTTGTGATTGGGGAAGGGGGGGGGGGTTCGCTGCGGATATGGTGTCGGGTTGTGCGAATGATGGACGACAGACGAGACGGTCGGCTGGACAGAACAAAAAAAAGAATCATGGAGTGGTTGGCTGCTTACCGGCCAAGGTCGGCGAGTTCCTTGTTAATGCGCTTCAGAGCCATTGTGGGTGTGAGGTGGAGTGATGGTGATAGTGTGTATCGTTGTTGTTGCTTAGATGGAAATGTCTCGGGGCACGTTCTGCAGAGTCTATTGAAACACAAAGGGAAAGAAAAGAAAAGACTGCAGTCAGTAAACCAGGCAAGTTGAATACAGAGAAAAAAGGAGGTTGCGGTTGGGAAAATTCAGCATCACCACCGTGACTGATAATAATTATGGCCTCTCATGGCTGGTTGCCGGAGAAAAGACAACAGACACCCAAAGACCAAAGAGGCCGCCCACGCCGCCAGACAAATGGACGACGATGGAATAGAACGGGATGGAACTCGATGGAAACCAAAGGGCAAAGGCAGGGCAAAGGCAGAGGAAGGGCAAAGGGCAAAGGGCAAAAGGCTGAAAAATACGGACAAGGCTGACAAAGCGGGCAGAAGGACGATGACGGAGGGGACGGACGTACAGCAGTGAGAGTAAGGGCGAGAGCGAGAATGAGAGCGAGAGCAAGAACAGAGCTGGCCGAGGAAAATGTGAAGCCGGTGAGTGTGGGTTACGAAAACGAGAAGAAAAAGAAAAGAAAAGAAAAGAAAAAAAAGAAAGGAGGAGAAGAAGCAGAAGAGGTTATCGTCAGCCAGGACAAGGCAGAGTTGGCTTTTGGCTTTGCGTGACAAGATTTATGGAGAATGAGGGGGGGAGAGAAAGAGAGAAAGAGGGAGAAAGATAAAGAGAAAGAGAGAGAGAGAAAACAAGAGGACGGACGGACAGAACAGGACAGGACCAAAGTCACTCTGTACCGCCTTGGCCTGGATGACGACCGAGACGGGAAGCCAGTACGCGTACTGTGCCTACGGTGTACGCCGCCCTGAACACTGTGACTCCTTGCCGATGTGCATATAGTGCCGTCCTTGCTCCAGTCCCAGCCACATGCAGCTGTGGCGGTTTCTGGCTTGTCGTGCAGGGGCGCCACTGTTTCCCCTCTCCCCCACACAGTCCGGGGCCGAGAGCTATGGCACTGTGCTATGAGATGTGTGTTTGACACTGTGTTGTTTGCTACAGTGGCCTTTTTTTTTCTTTTCTCCCCCTCTTCCAGTCCCTACAGCAGCCGCTTTCCCCTACAGACCCTAGCCTAGCTCGGCTTAGCTCAGCACCATCAGCAACAGCAACAGCAACAGCAGCACTTGAAACCGACAGACAGGGAGGGGGTGAGGGGCATCGGCGGGTTTTGGTTGGCTGGCTAGCTGGCTATGTATCTTCAAAGTACCCCTCCAGGCACCTGCAGGCCTGTGCAGTACTGCAACGGTACTTGCTGCAGTCTGTAACCAAGTCACAGGTTTTCTCCACTCTGAGGGTCTCCCTTTCTCTGATTGATTGGGTTTCACGATAGCTTTGCATGTGGGAGCTCCCTAGCCAGCTGCGTCACTCATTCATTCATCTGCTCATTCACTCCCTCACCCATCCACTCATCGAATCGACTGCCCTCCGTCCGTCCACCCTGTCTGCCTACACAAACGCCTGGATTCCCGTCATGGCACGTCCGAGAATGAGTCCTGTCAAACACCGCGTTAGTTCTCTGCTTAGTCGGCCCGCGCGCTCGCCAAACTCACCGTGAATGTCACTCTGGCCCTCGTACGTCTGCGTCACAAACAGATTCGCCACGTGCCGGCCAACATGGTACTCATCACTGACGGCATTGCCGCCAAAAATCTCCTGCAGCGTGCGCGCCCCGCGCAGCGCCGCGTCGCAGTTCTGCCGCTTGATCATGCTAATCATCTCGGGCGTGGCCAGGCCCTGGTCCTTGAGCCGGCCGACATGCAGCGCCGCAAGTGTGCCGTAGGCCGCATCGGCCGCCGCGTCAGCCAGCTTCTTCTGCACGAGCTGGTAGCGCGCCAGCGGATTGCCGTGGAACTGCCGGCGCTCGAGCGCGTAGGTGCGCGCGCGCGCAATGCAGTCCTCCAGCGCGCCCATGACGCCCAGCGCAATGCCGTAGCGTGCCGAGTTGAGGCACGAGAACGGCCCGCGCAGCCCCGTAATAGTTGGCAGCATGTTGGCCGCGGGCACCGGGCAGCTGTCCAGATGGATCATGCCGGTGATGGACGCGCGCAGCCCCGTCTTGTGCGCAATCTTGGGCGTGTCCAGCGTGCCGGCCGGGCAGTCCTTGCGCTCGACCAGGAAGCCGCGGATCTTGCCGCTGCTGCCGCTGCTGCCGCTACCGCTGCTGTCGTCGCCATCGTCCTGCACCTTGGCCCACACCATGAGCACGTCAGCAATGGGCGAGTTGGTAATCCACGTCTTGGATCCCGACAGCAGATACACGTCCTTCTTGGTCGGATGCGGCCGCGCCACAGCCTCCATGCTGCCCGGGTCGCTGCCGTGGTTCGGCTCCGTCAGGCCAAAGCAGCCGACCAGCTCGCCCGCGGCCATGGCCGGCAGGAAGCGCTCCTTCTGCTCCGCGCTGCCCCACTCGTTGATGCCGCCCATGACCAGCGACGACTGCACCGACATGCCCGAGCGGTAGCCGCTGTCGACGCGCTCGACGGCGCGCGTGATCAGCCCGTTGGCCACCGTGCTGACGCCGGCACAGCCGTAGCCCTCAATAGTCGACCCCAGGAAGCCCAGACTGCCCATTTCGCGGAGGATGTCGCGGTCGTAGTGTTCATCGCGGTACGCCTCTGTAGCGGGAGTGCATGTTGTTAGTACTTGATCGAGTAGAGCATGGCCACACGCGGCGCATAGCCTAGACAGAAAAGAAGTGAAGAAAGAAGAAGGAAAAAAAAAATATGAAAAGAAGAAAGAAAGAAAAGAAAGAAAAAGAAAAACTCACGCAAAACCCGCGGCTGCAGACGCTCCTGCGCATACTTCTCCGCCGTCTCATAAACAGCAAACTCCTCTTCCGTCAACAAACTCTTGCTCAACAACGGATCCTCCCACTCGTACACGCAGCCGCCGCTCTGCGACGCATATCCCCGACTGGCCACACGCGCCAGCAGCTGGGACCGTGTCGGTGACTGTGTCGGTGTCGGCCACAGCCCCCGGGGCCGCAGGCAGAGCGCCACGCGCGTCGACATGGCAGCGGGGGGGCGCATGGTGGACAGAGATGCTTATAGATGGATGGGTCAGACGTCTGCCATTTGCTGTATGTGTATGTGTGTGTAGGTGTAGACGGCCGTTTATATTCGAAGCTCGCGTCTCTCGTTTCTCTGTCGTCTTTCTCGTTTCTCGTTTCTCGTTTCTCGGTTCTCTCGTTTTGCGTCTTGCGTCTTGCGTATCTCCTCTCTAGTCGCTTGCCGTCTCCAAATCACGCCTCCAAATAACGCCTCCAAAAAAAAAAGAAAAAAAAAAGAAAAAAAAAAAGAAAAAAAAGAATCCCGTGATCCGGCTCCTCGGCTTTGCCCAAGCCATTTAAAAGTGGGGGAAGTGCGCCCTGGGAGAGAGAGAGAGAGAGGTTGAGGTGGGGCTTTGTTCTTTTCTTTTCTTCCGACGGCCTTGGAGTCGACTCCGATAACCCTGGATATGGGTAGAATGAACCCTAGCTCTGTCGCTTTTCACAAGGCTTTTGGTTCTGGGTTTGTCTGCTTACGTAATCGGTATAACTTACAGCTCCATCACCATCTCTGGACTTGCGTCTCGCTTCCCGAGGCCATTGTCAGGCATTGTTCCCAGCACAGTGTACCGTACCAGCCGAGGCCTGCTGACCAAGACCCCGACCAAGACATCCAGAAGCTTGACATGGAAAAAAAAAAAAGTTTAAAAAGAAATGCAACATGTATAGTATGTATCTGCGACCAGAGAACGAAAACCAAGATCCCTTCCCTCCCTGAGGTAGTAAAAACGACAAATAATAGGAAACGCCCGAGACAAAGAACAAGAAAAAAATAAGAGCAGATTTGAAGCATCTTGAAAGATGAATAAAAATAGAAAAAAAACCTTGTCCTCCGCCTTCCCAGAGTATGTGTACACTTTCATACAAGAAAAAGAAACCCCCCAAAAACAAAAAGCCCAAGGAAAATATAGAAACAAAAACGCCACCCAATCATGAAAGATAAAAGAAATATATGCAAGTGGTTGTGCAGCACAAAACCAAGGAGGTAAAAGAAAAAAGAAAAAAAAGACCTGTGGGCAGGAATTGATCAAGAAAAAGAAGGAGGGGAATGGCATCACTGCCCAAAATCTCAGACGCGGACTTTTTTGTTAAGTAGGCCAATAGCACGAGCATCCTGTTCCGCTCCCGACGCAGGCCCAATAGTGCCCGTCTTGATGGACGGCAGCGTAGTGCCCTGCTGCTGCGGCTGTTGCTGCACCGGCGAGTCATCGTGGTGCAGCAGCGCCGTCAGGTTCGACTTGTTGTCCGAGCTGGCACTGCGTGGCGGCGAGTGCGACAGCGACCGGTACGACGGCGAGCCAGATATGCTAGGAGGAGCTCCGCTGGCAGAGTTGGAGGTCATGGGCACCGCGGGGCCTGAAACGGGCGACACCGTGAGCACAGGCGCCGGCAGCGACGGCTTTCCGTTGCCCACCGTAGTGATGGGAGGAAGCGGGCCGTGCGGGTTGCGCGCGCTGGCGTTGTGCATGCGCGGATCAATGGGGCTGGGATCGTGGTGCTGATGCTGCTGCTGGTGTTGATGCTGCAGCTGATGCTGCTGCTGGTGTTGATGCTGCAGCTGGTGCTGCGGCTGGTGCTGCAGCTGGTGTTGGTGTTGATGCTGCGACAGATGCGGCGAGTACTCGTGGGTCGGTGTGCGCACAGGCTCGCCGCTTGACTTGAACGGCGACATGGCCGTAGGCACCGGCTGCGGGCCCTGCGGGTACAGGCTGGATCCGTGCTGCGATGTGGCAGACACCGGGGTTGGCGGCGGCGGGTGGCTCGAGTACTGAGGTGAGGATGGGTAGTGTGATTGAGAAGCCATGTGGTGGCCCATGGAAGAGGGGGGCTGGACGTGCATGTGCGGCGGCCGCGACGAGGGCGGCGGCGGCGGCTGGGACGGCTGGGGCGGCGGCCCGCCATGGTGGTGAGGCGGCGGCACCATGTGGGGTGCATGTGACGGGGCGCCGTAATAGGGAGGAGCTGCCGAGTAGGGGGCAGAGTTGTATGGCGGCGTGGCTACAGGTGAGGGCGGATAGGCGCCATACGGATGCTGGGGATACTGGGGCGGTTGCGACTGATAGGGCGGCATGTGAGGCGGCATCTGGCGGCCATGGGCCACGTGACCTCCATGGAGATGCTGCATGTATGACTGCATGGCAATGGGGGCTTTGTTCATGACAGCGGGAGAGCCACTCTCGCACCAGGTAGTGTCGGGGTACATGCCCTTGGGCGGCACGATTTGGCGCAGAGACGGATCACTGGTGGGCATCATCAGGTTGTGGCTTCCGGGACGGGTGTAGTAGGAGATGAGGTGAAGATGCTGGCCGTTTTGGGCGGTTATGGAAAATGACTGCTTCATAAGGCCATCGGGCTTGTAGCGGTAGCCTTCGGGCTCATTGCTGTCCTGGTCCTCGTCACTACCGCGTCCAGAGTCGGGTGTGCGGCCGGCGTTGCGTCTGGGGGCGGACAGGGGAGCACCGAAGCCACTGCTTCTCTTGCCCTCCATCTCACGGTAGGTTAGAAAGCTACCTGAGACTCTACTAGCACTCCAGGACTTGCCATCGGTCCAGCGACGCATGCCGGCTTCCCGCTCGTCCCAGACATAGACCGAGCCAGGGCGGATTGCTTGCCGTTCCTTTTCAGAGAGGCGGCGCTGCACACGGGGCAAGAGGCCGACGCGGCAGGCCTCGAACAGCTTGATGGCGTCGGCAGGGGTGCGGACGAGGCCGTAGTAGGTTTCCATTCGATTTGGCATGTTCATGGTCATGGGGGGGAGGAAGTGTGTATGTGCTGTGTGTGTGTATGTCGATGGGGATGTGAATGTTACAAACTCTGGTCGAGATCGTCTGGGCTGCAATTACGCGCAATAGGACAAGACCTGGCCCATTGATGTAGTGCGGACTTGCAACGGAGGCAGTAAGGTGAAGCGTGAAAGCTACTGGGCTGTGCCTCGAATAGCCGGTGGCAAGAAGCTTTCGTTTCAAAGAGCTTATAGCCTGAAGCGCAATGAAAGGAGAGAGGCGGCGGTGGAGATGACAGTCACGGCGCGAGTCAGCGATGATTTGGGGAATGAGATCCGATCAGGTCAGGTCAGGTCAGGTCAGATCAGACTAGGATTGTAGTAGTTGTCGTAGCGGTTGAGTGTAGTAGGAGTTGGTGGTACTGATGCTGATGATGCTTCTGCTGCTGCTGCTATAGTTCGGATATCGGTGGCGGGAAAAGGCGACAAAGTTGTTTTCGTAGATAGAACGTTCCTCGGCAAGTATAGAGCTTCTTTTTGATATGTGAGAGGCAAAGCGGGGGGGGAGGGCAAATGCAAGTGCAGACAATGAAAAGAAAATAAAAGACAAAAAAAAAGGACGATGAGAAGCAATGATCAATTAGAAGAAACGAAAAACAGCTTTTGTGGAAGGTTTGTGAAAGATGGAGGGAGACGTGAAGGTCTGCAAGATTGGACCGACGGGACTCTTATAAGGAAACAGGAAAAAAAAGAAATAAAAGCCGGATTATATTATTAATAAATACGAAAGAATTTACCGTCAAGTCAGACTCTGGAGTGGTGCTGAAGCTAGGGTCACGCAATAAAGACTAAAGACTAAAGACTAAAGTACAGAATAAAGAATAAAGAATAAAGAGACGGCACAGGACAGGACAGGACAGAATAGGATAGAACAAGTCATGCTAGGCCAGGCCAGACTAGACCAGACCAGGCTAGGATAGGATAGGCCAGAGAGATGGGCGTGGATGTAGAAAATAAAAGGTCAATCAAGACAGGGAAGGAAGCTTAGCATCGAACCAAGGCAACAGCCTAGGGATAACTATAAGAAACTTTATTGGTAATATGTGCTTGAAGAGGATCAGCAAAGCTCTTCCAGTAGCTTAGGGGAAGGATCCAAAGGGAAGACGAGCGAGGAGAAAAAAAAAACAGCTAGACATCTAGATAATGACCTGGTGGGGAGGGTGTGGGGAGGTGTGGAGTGATAGTGGTGGTGGTGGTAGTAGTAGTGGTGGAGAGGGCGTACGCTTAAAGTAATGCGTTTGTAGGTTGCAGTTGTGAGTGGAGAGGAGGGGCGTAAACCACCACCATCAAGAAATAGCCAAGAAGAAAAAAATAAAAGAAAAGTGCGTGTTTGCACCACAAGGCAAGTGCTGTCGAAAGATAAAGCCGCTGTTGCCATTTCTATTGTTCACGCAGTTACTGCTTGCCTCTTTCTATTTGTATTTGCGCATGTGGATATTTCCCGAATGGGTGGGGGGGCGTGGTCGAGTGCAAGAAGTGGGCCCAGAAGCCTAAGAGTAAGACTATATAATCGACCACTAAAACGACCAAGTAAGCTTTGGTTCTTTAGCTTACTTTTTTTTTTAAATACTTCTCTTTTTCCCAGTCCCAAACTTCTCGGGCGGGTTTGAGCAAGTTTAAAGTGCAAGAGAATGGGTGGGCCCAAAGAGAGAACATACAAGAACGCCCAGAACAAGAAATAAAGTCCTGGACAAAGTTGGAAAGACGAGAAGAACGAGAGAATCAGGCGCTGTTCTGGAAGCCCGAAAGAAGAAAAATAAACATGGTGCGTGTCATTTGTTCATCGACCCAGTTAGTAAGCCACCAAGTACATGTGTACATTTGTATGTGAGTAAAACAGTAATTACCATGAGGGGGGATGGCTGGCTGACTTTCTACTTCCTTTGTTTCTTTCTTTCTGCCTGCCTGCCTGACTATTGCAAGATGATGAATGAACTGGATGAATCTTGGCTTGCATCTATCTACCTGGCTTACTTTCTCACCTCTTTTTTTTTTCTTGATTTCTCTCTCTCTCTCTCTACGCTTTCCATTGTTTGTCGCTCTTGCTGTTTCTGTACATGCACTAGCTGGCTTCTATCCACTTCTGTCCTGTTCTACTTGCTGTGTCTGTTTCCTATGTCATGCCATGCCATGCCACCTCTTTCCTGTCCTCCTGTCCTACTTCTTTCCCTACACCTGTCTCCCGTCCTTGCTTGAACAATATCAAACTTTGCAGTTTAGTTAGACGATGCCAACGCCAGTGCCAATGCTAGTGGATTCCCCCTTCCCTTCCTTTCCCTTCCATTCCCCTCTCTCCCCCCCCCCTTTTTTTTCTACCAATAGAAACATGGCTTAGCGAGAGGAAGTTAGTCCCATCGTTGGAGTAGCAATCGTCGTCGTCGTCGTCGTCGTCTTCGTTGTCGTCGTCATACTCTAGTCTAGCTCCAGTTCTAGCCCAGCTGCCTGCCAATTAAGCTTCTCGCTCCAGCATGGACTAGCCCGTTTATGACTAATCAGGGTTTGCCTGTTGCAGCGTTGACAAGAAGAAAGAAATAAAGGGAAAAAAACGGAGAAAAAGAAAAAGAAAGAGAAAAAGAAAAAGAAAAAAAGCCGAGAGAAGAACCGGACCCTGGCTTATAATATAACCCTAATGGTTCACAACCTTGCTGACCCATTACGCGGCTTCTTTGGAGCTTTGTTTCTGGTTAGTGTGACTGGCGTCTTCATTTATTCTTCTTTTGTATTAGATGCTTCATTTCTCGACTACTTATTCTTTTATGCTGTTTCAATCTTTTCCCTTTCCCCCCCCTCCATCTGACCCTTCTTGCTCCTTCTCCTTTCATCTCTCGTTCTCAATATCGACTTGTCAAAAAGCCACACAGCCACACAGCCATGCAGCCACAGCCACACTACTAGCCCCCCCGCACACAGGGCCCTTTCCCCTAAAGAAGAGAAGCTAAACAGCGGCTAAGCTTTAACCAGATCGACGGTCAACAAAATAACCCCCCCTCTCTCAAAAGTTTTTCAGGGTTCTATGATGACGAAACCAACGACGAGCGGTGGTGTCCTCGTATCGCTGTCTCGCCTTTTTTGTATTGTGTATTTATTCATGTCTTTATTTATTCATTCATTCATTCATTGATAGATATTTTTATTTTTACTTTTATTTTATTCGGCTCCCCTTTTCTTTTCCGTTCCGCGTCATAGTCTCACTAGTACAGTACTGGGCGTACCCATGGACTGACTCCTCATCCCTCTTGTTTCAACTCGCCAATGTGACGCTGCCTGTATCGTCACAAACACCCTCAAGTCAAGTGAAGTCAACTGCTGTTGCTACTGCTGTTGCTACTGCTGCTGTTGTTATTGTGGTTGCACAAGCCGTCTCCAAAACCTAGACTCTATTACATTACTGATCTACCAGCTAGAAGGGTAAGCTGTGAAATGTGATACCAGCATACCAAGTACCGCCTAATGACAGCCATGAATGCCAGCCACAGTGAGGCAAAGTATTGGAGAAGGAAGCTTCTTTCTATTAGACCTTGAATAGATAGAGCCTGACAGGTAGCACAACTACAACTATAATAAGTACACTCACTCACTCTATGTAACTAGTTGGCTAGAGACAGCAGTAGCAGTAGCAGTAGCAGTAGGAGTAGTAGTAGTAGTAGTAGTAGTAGTAGTAGTAGTAGTAGTAGTAGTAGTAGCAGTAGCAGTAGTAGTAACACCACTAGGCACCCTGATCGACTAGCCCACTTGCCTACAACAGACTTAGACTACAACTAGAAAAAAATAAAAGTAGGTGCGTCAGTTGTTTCTTCATTGAATACAGAAATCAACAAGTTTTGAGCTTCTGTGTGCAAAGACGTGGCGGCATTCGTCTTTGGGTTCCCCACAAAAAAGTAAAATACAAGAAAAAAAACCACCAAAAAAGCACAAAAGGTAAAATACAAGAAAAAAAACCACCAAAAAAACCCCCTTGGGACTTTTCTTTTCTTCATTTTAAGCCTCCGTATGCCGATCGAGAGACTGAGACGAAGACGAGGACGCTGGTTGGTATATGCCACGTCACTCCTCCTTTATTCTACTTTTATTCTTCTATTTTTGTCTTTTCCCCCCTCCTCTTTTCTTTTTGGCAAGTAAAAAAAAAACATAAAAGTGGGCGAGGGCGGACATGGCGGAAGACCTGCTGAGATGTAACCGACGGAGAGCAGGACGGCCGGCGGCCGGCGGCTGACGGAGGCGGAGGCAGGAAAAGCTTATTATTTTCTTATTATTTTCTTATTATTTTCTTATTATTTCTTTCATATTAGTTTCTTGATTTTCTATTTATTTCTTCTTCTTTCGTTCCTTCTCCCCATCTCATGCTTTTCTTTTGAGGCCCATGCGGGAGGGGGAGGGGGTGCACGTCACTATAAGCCAGAAAACAAAGCGAAAAAAAAAAGATGATGCAATAATACGTGAAATACAAGTGCATTTTACGCCTCTGTATCTCTTCACCTGTTCACACATTATATATCCCGTTTGCCCTGCAAATGCACTATTTCTCTCCAAGTTCTCGGCTGGCAAAATTAAGGCCAGCCAGCTCCCTCCCTGTCCTCCCCTCCTCTCCCTCCCCTCGCCGCCCCACTTTAAGCCGCTGTCGTCTTGTCTCACAAAGTTGTACCTCATGTAATGTAATATAGTGTAAGTGTACATGTATGCTACTTACATGGCTCCTCCCCCCTTCCTCGGCGACTTAGCTGCATTACTAGGGCAGCTTTAATACACAGAACATTCCAAGAATGAAACGGGGCAAAGGCTGTGTAGCTGAGCATGCCGAAAAAAAAGAAAAAAAAGCAGATGAAGGGACGACAAGTACAAGACTATACAACTCTCGGCTGCTGCCTGTGTTGCAACTCTTGCTCTTTTTTTTTTTGCGTTCTTTCTTTTTTTCCCCTCCTAATTTGAACCAATTCTAGTAGCAAGACACAAAGCCTAAACAGCCTTGGTATCAAAGGAGGAAAAAGGAACCGACAGAACATCAGGCCGAAAAGAAAGCCTCCGGAGACGGCGGCAGCTTGTTTTCTTTCTTCTTCTTTTTTTATGCCTCTCCTGGTTTTCCAGGCGTCTGCAACAGTCGGGGAAAAAAAAAACAAAAGGAGACCTCCGTATCGCTAGGCTGTTGCCAAGCAAGTCGAAATATATATTTAAAAACAAAGTCAGCTTCATGTATGCATACATCAAACCCTCGAGAAAAAAAATTGTCGGTGTCGTTTTTTGGGGAGGAAAAAAGAAAAGGTCAATACAATGAGACTGCAGGCAACAGTTGAAGGCATCGCTCAATATAGAAGATCAACCATTAGATCAACAAGCGACACCGACGAAACGGTGCGTTCGTATGCATGTCTGTATTTTCAGAATAGCTTACTGCACATAAGCTATATATCTATAGTGAGTCGATTCTAGAAGGAGCAAAGCCTGCCGTCGTACCTTCCGTTGATAACATGCTTATTGCGTTTATTTCTCCACCTGCTCCATGAACTGCGATTGCTACTACCGTACGTACTTGCTGGATTTTCCCCCCAATCCCCCATGAGTCTCGTTGTACTTACTTGCTGTTGTTTAACTCAATATTCTCGTTGTATCTATTTATTGTGCGTATATCTACAGACAGACTCACACACCTTGGATGTCCCTTGTTTGTATCTGTAGGAGAGGGCAAGCTCTTGCCTTTCCCTCCCCCCCCTAGTCCAACTTGTACCTTGTAGTTTCTTTTTTGACACTTTCTTTTTCTCGCCCTACGGAATTCTCATGCCAAGACACGCCCCCCCTTCTCGCTTTTGCTTTTCTTTTCGCTTCTTTTCTCTCCCCAGACCTGCAAACAATGATGTCTTCCTTTGATTCTCGAACGCAGGCTTGGCATCAAGCAAGCAAGCAAGCAAGAGGGAGTGGGGAAAAAATAAAGCCGATAATGTCCCCACATAAACGTTGCATGGGAGTAGGGGGCCAGGAAGGACACTCAGGGAAGCCTTGCTCTTTAGACCTATGAATGTGGGTACATAGGTACATGTAGTGCGTGATGCGTGGTGCGTGGTGCGGAGACTGATGAAAGAACCAAGAACCAGCCTACACTATTGAAAACAAGGGACGGCGGTGGAACCTGTGCTGGGGAAAGATGCGCCCCATAAGCATGTACAATGTACTATTGGCACTAACATGGGCCTTTGAGCATGTTTTATGGATATGGATGGGTGTATGCATGATTTCTTGATCCATACTTGAACACTCCTCATACGACAGACAGGCAGACAGGTTGAGGCTACGAACAAACAAAAAAAAAAAAACTGACTGACTGACTGACCAACTGACTGAGGCTTTGGTATGTACTGTGTTGTACTGGATGGTAAATACGCACGTAGGCCAGCGGAAACTTGGTGATTTCCTTGGCCCGTCTGCGCTTGCCAAAAAAGAAAAATGATACCAAGTTCCGAGTTGCCCCTGTCGCTGTCTCTGTCTCTTGTCTA
The DNA here is from genome assembly GCA_017591655.1 of Thielaviopsis populi. Lineage (NCBI taxonomy): Eukaryota > Fungi > Ascomycota > Sordariomycetes > Microascales > Ceratocystidaceae > Thielaviopsis > Thielaviopsis populi. The sequence goes on along the minus strand of JADILG010000127.1, from coordinate 5,253 downwards.
GGTCCAGGTGTCTTCTTGGTTCTTGGTGTCCCAAGAGGGGAGGCGAGGAGCGGGCTGCAAGTGGAAGGTGTGTGTATTAGCAATGCCACGATCTAGGCAGCGATTTATCCTGTGGGCTCCCCCCCCTTCTTTCCCAGTTCTCGTGCCTTTTTTTGTTCTCTCGCTCTTTCTCTCTTCCTCTCCCCCTTGGATGAAAGGGAGAGAAAAAAAAAAGAAAAAAAAAAAGTGTACCGGAATGCCTAGATGCTGGCAGCTACGTAAGCAGATGTATCTACATCAGAAAGTAGCATACGTATTGCCTTCTAGGTGCTAGTGTCTTCTCATGCTGTGTCAGCCAATCAAATGCCTACTTGCCTACTTGCCTACTCAGCCAGATGTCACTTCCCTGTTTGTGTGTATGTATATTTTTCTTTCCTTCCCCCTTCCCATTCTACAAACACCAACAAGCCGGGCTTCCAATCCAAGTTCCGGCTTCCTAACTCTAAATCAATGTCAGCCCCGTTTTAATCCCAGTCTATGGTTCCCCTTGATTCCGGGGCTTTTTTTTTTCTGGTTTTTATAAGAGAGGGAGTAAGAGCGGGTTTGTTTGCCCAGATTGGCGATCAGGATAAGCGGCATGGTACCTATGGTGAAGTAGGTTTTTCTTTTTTCTTTTTTTTCTTTTTTTTTCTCTCATCCTAGGTATCCCATAGAGAACAAGAAAAAAAATCAAGACTAGACTGCCTGTGATTTTCATGTCCGTGTCATATGCGTCTGTGTTTTTTTTTCTTTTTTTTCTGCTGATTTTTTGTACTTTTTTTTGTGCTTCTTTTTTTTTGCCACCCTTTTGGTGGATTGGATTCAAGGACTCAGATAATGACAAGACGCCAAGCTAGGGCCGAAATAAGCACCCGAAAACGTCTCAGACTTTTGTTGGTGCGCACATGCCATGTTTTGGCTCTTGCTTTTGCTCTTGCTTTTGCTCTTGCTTTTGCTCTTGCTCTTGCTCTTGCTCTTGCTTTTGCTCTTGCTCTTGCTCTTCCGATTTTCTTTGCTGATGTTGCACTCCCTCCCTCTCCTTCTCCTTCTGCAGTTGCAAAGGGCCCAAATATCTGCGCAATCCTCAAGTACCCATGTACCTCTTTTTTTTCTGCCTGTTTAATCCTTTCCCACTCCTCTGAAAATACGACGGGCGATCAGCGAAACCCCTCCCAAAAAAAAAAAAAGAAGCTGTTCAAACAAGGGAATGGGGGTGGGGAGAGCGGCCAAGGGGGGGGTGTGAGAAAGATGCACACAAAAAAAAAAGAACGGGAACGAGAACGAGAACGAGGGGAAGCCCCGACACTGGTTCTTGCTCAGACTAGCTGTACTGACGACTACCACAGACTGGCAAGCAGATGGGTGGTGTGATAACCAAGACGTGAGATGTAAGACAACTGTCGATTCATGCGCAATTGTTTGTTGTTGTTTTTTTTGCTATACGTCAGATATTATGCTTGTTGTCTTGCTTGGTAAGCATCTTAATGTTTATCACAAGAAATAAAAGAATGAAAAAGAACCAAAAATAAAGGTCTGCACGAAAAGTCAGATCTTAGGGTTATACAAGACATGGGTCTATATTAATGACATGTGACTGGGTCAAAGGAAGGAAGAACTAGAGTCCAAATTGAACAGACCAAAGTCGAGGTTTTTTTTCTTTTTTTCTTTTTTTTTTTTTCTATTTTCTTTCTTCAGAAATAAGCACAGTGTTTGACTTGGTCTGTAACCTAGACATGTTTTTGCTTGAAACAAATAAGCTTGAAAGAGACAAGGAGAAGGAGAAGGGAAAGGGAAAGGGAAAGTGGGAATAGGAATGGGAATGAACAAAGTGGCTGTTTCTCCAATGGGCGGGTGGCTTCTTTCCTCAGGTCTTCCCTTTTATCTAGGTCGATATATTATTCCCTTTTCTTTATTATACTCTGCATTTCCTGTATTTTCTCTTTCTCTGTTCTCTGTTCTCTTTTTTTTTTCTTATCGGATGAGAGGGGAGGAGAGGGGAGGGGGTTATTTTTACTTTTTAGGTTTACTGATCCCTCCACATCCTCACTTGTTTCGTTCCGCCGAGCAAACGGCCGCGGCGGACATGCGACGGCTTTTCCTGAGAGCAAGAGCCTCGTCTCCATTCTTGTTTCTTTCTTTTTTTTTTCTTTTTTCTTTTTTCTTTTTTTTTTATTTTAAATAGCGCGCTGCACCTGCACTGGAATGGGGAATAAGACGGAGTTAAGCAGAAAGAGAACAAAAAGGGCCAACACCCGGCCCAATCCACCTTTTGGCAAGGCAGGTGCGGACCTTCCTCCTTAGACGTATGAAGATCCATAGCTGCTAGCTTACCAGGCCTTGCACTGCCCCTCTAGGGTTGAAATGAAGTAGGTGCACATGTAAGCCAAACAGGTGATAGCGAAGTGCTCGCCTGCTTTCTGCAAGGTAAGTAAGTAAGTAGTAGTAGTAGTAGTAGTAGTAGTAGTAGTAGTAGTAGTAGTAGTAGTAGTAGCAGCAGCAGATTAGCTTAGAAGGACCTAAAGAAAACACATGTCAGTACATGTGTACAGATGTATGTATGTACATATATGTACGTACTTGCGTTCTACGCGTCGCATGTAATACGTACTTGAGCTAGCAGAGGTATAAGACATCACACAAACACGGTGAGGCATTTCCGTGTATTTCTTTCTTCTTTTTTTTTTCTCTTTCCTTTTTCTTTTTGGTCCTCCTCACAGCACAGGTCCTAGTAGGAGGAAGCTGTCAACCAATACAGACATGGTAAAAAGAGGCCTGCTACATATACCTATATCTCTATATCTCTATATGTCCAGTAGCCCTTGTCTGAAGATGCTCAAGGCAATCCTAGAGACAAGTAGGGCAGGGCGAGTAGTAATGACAAGTAATTGACTGCTTGCTCTTGAAGGTTTTATTTTTCTCTTTTTTTCTCCCCAATTTTTTTAGTGCTCATCTTGGGCTGTCATAGTCTTGCGATCCTGCTTCATGTATGTCTGTCATTTCCTAGGGCTTCCCATGTCTTTCGATTTCCGTTGAGATGCAACACATCACGTTAGTACTTTGGTTTTTTTTTATTCCTTTGTCACCCAGGTGAAAAGAAGAAAAAAAAAACGAAAAAACCAACCAAATCTGACTCACTTGTCACAGAGGGCTTGCGTCGGTAACGCTCATGTACTCTGTACCTGTATCTATCGGTATCGGTATCGGTATCGGCATCTGCATCAGTACATGTTGGCTCTAGCGGTTCTAGTGGTGGTACCTGTGTACGTACAGCGTACAGCGTACAGCGTACAACGTACAGCGTGGTACGTATGCAGTTACAGATATGTGTGCTATCGGTTCGTTCGTTTACGTATTGTTGTACTTGGCCGAACACAGGTGGTCCTTGCTGCAAAGACAAAGACAAAGACAAAGTTCACTAGAGCAAGAGCAAGAGCAAGAGCAAAAGCAAGAGCAAGTGCAATAGGTAAATATGTACTTGTAACTATAACAGCAACACACAACAACACCTCGTCCTGTATGTGGGCTGCATTTTGTGGAGTTGGAGCTGGAGATGGAGTTGGAGTGGATCCGCCTTCGCCCTTCCCGTGCTTGCCCCGTGCAGCGCAGAAAGAAGAAAGAAGCAGAAGCAGAAAGAAGGAATAAGCAAAAAAAAAGGCAATTGCAACTGCAAGAAGTGCACCACACAAACAGCCAAGGACGAATGAAAGCTGCAGCCCAAAGCCCTTTTCTTCTCCGAGAACAATCAAGGCCCGTCCCGAGGGCTGGCTATTATTATCATCCTCATTGGATGTTTCCTCATATAGGGGGCCTCTCCTCTTCACCAAGCTGGTGTACAGCACGTTTAAACAAAGCATTCCGCAATCTGAGACAATTGCTTTGCTGTTTGATGAACGCCTCTTGCTTGTTCTTACTGTATCTGTATCTGTATCTGACAACGGCCATGTGCGGATTTGACCCGAAGCCAGAAAGCAAGTACAGAAAAAAAACACACACACACACACACACACACACACATATATATATATACACACAATGGAACAAGGCAATAAAGGAAGGCGAAAAAACAAAAGACAAGATACAAGAGTCAAGCTAAGCGGACAAAGAGTCAGAGTGAGCGTGAGCTTATATCGAGCATCTAACTGGTTCGGGCTAGTTTGCAAGCGTGGAGCTCGGTGCTAAAAGGTTATGGTGCCAGTTGTGGCGTGGTGTTAATTCAGCCTTTCTCTCTCTTTTTTTTTTTATTTTCTTCCCTTTATTGCTTTTATCTTGATTTTATCATTTTTTATTTCCCGGGTTTCTGCCCTTCTTCTTTTCTTCAAACTCAAAACGACTAAAAAAAACAGTAAACAAAATACTCCGAACTGCCAAAATTGCCAATAAAATCTTTAAGCTAAACAAGTTGGAGTGAGCTTGGCTCTAGCCCGGCCCCATTTTTCCTTGTATAACGTAATTGTTGGGATAAGTGCACGTTAACGTACATTGACTGCAACACGTAACGAGCAAGGGACGCCTAGAGACAGCGACACCATGCTGCATCATGACTGAATAGGTCAAAAATGATGATGATGATGATGATGATATGATGGGGGGGGGGTATTTATCGAGTTTATTGGCTTCTTCTTGACTTTCTTCCTGACTAAGCAGCGTATTGCTTCGGCAAGTCACGAATTTTCTTTTGGAGACTCAATTGACGGCTACAATAGGACAAAGGACCGTACAGAGAGAGAGAGAGAGCAAGAGGGAGAAAGAGAACAATCCACAGACACAAGTAGAGACGAGAAAGAAAAGAAAAGAAAAAAACGAAACAAAAAAGAAAAGAAAAATAGACGGCAACCGCCGAAAGAAGCCCCACAGTTTCTGTCTACCTTTGTTTTTCTTGTATTCTTTCCCTTCCCTTTCTTAGCCTTCCTGCCATTGCCAACTATGGTCATGACTTTTCTTTTTCCTTTTTCGTTTTGAGCTGCTATCTTGCCTATCTTGTTGGTCTCCCCCCCATTTTCTTTTGTTTTTTTTTGTTTTTTTTTCTTCTCCCTTTTCCCTTTCCCCCTTTCTCCTTTCCTATTTTTCCGTCTTCTTTTTTTTTTCCTGTCTTATTCCTGCTGCGGGACTTGGGGGGGGGCTGGCTGGCTGGAAGGTCTAGACCTTTTGGACATTGTCTGGCGCTGCGAGCCGGGTTGCCGTGACTTGGAAGGTATATATATATGTGTGTGTGTGTGTGTGTGTGTGTGTGTGTGT